>BLKR01004865.1:0-78786 GCA_011170035.1 Teleogryllus occipitalis | reverse complement strand
GGATGCTGATCGCGACGTCCAGGGTTCGATGCGGCGGTGATGAATTTGGTGGTGGTTGTGACGGATGCGTTTCTTGTGTACGGTTGTACACACTGTGGTTTTTAACTTCGTGGAACAAGGGAATAATATGTTAAAAGTCGATTGAATGGTTGATTAGTTTCTGGCCACCTCAATTGCTATGGTCTATGATTCCGTAAGAGTAGTGCAGGCCGAATGATAGAAGGTAATGATGTTAGCAATGTTCTTCCATATCTGGGATGGCGGCGGGGGCGGGGTGGGGTGAGGGATAGAAGGCCTGTGTTCACCGCCCCCTCGGGAGCCCTAACCGCCCAGTGCCGGCGGGATGCGCTTCGGATGCTGATCGCGCCGTCCAGGGTTCGATGCGGCGGAGATGAATTTGGTGGCGGTTGTGACGAATGCGATTCTTGTGTGCAGTCGTATACAGTATGGTCTGTAACGTCGTGGACTGAAGAAATAACACATTCAAAGTCGATTGAATGATTAGTTTCCGGACGCCTCAATTGCTATGGTCGTTGATTCCATTAGTGTAGTGCAGACTGTATGATGGAATTAGTGATGTTAGCAATGTTCTTCCATATCTAGAATGGCGGCGGGGGCGGGGCGGGTGGGGGTAGGCCCACGGGAGCCCTAACCGCCCAGCACCGGCGGGATGGTACGGATGGTACCGCGCTGTGTCCGTCGCTTCGGATACTGATCGCGCCGTCCAGGGTTTGATGCGGCGGTGATGAATTTGGTGGTGGTTGTGACGAATGCGTTTCTTGTGTACAGTGTATTTATACAACCTATTTGTACCTACAACTCCTACTATTTGTAATCACCCCGTAACACTATTAAGAAATGAATCTGGACTTTTGTTATTTATTTTATAGGGCTTGATTCATTCATCATTATTCTGGTAAAGAAATACATTTAACAGGCGTGGCAGTTACATCCGTTTTTATTTCAAGTTTTCAATTATAGATCTCGCTGTGCTTCTAAAGCACCAGCTGCGAGTGTCGTCACCTCTTGGTGTGAGTCTTCTATCGTGAGTCGCGTCCTGTCATAAGTAGTTGTTACGAAATGAAAATAGAACTTGGTTCAACTCGTAAGAGATAGAACAATTGAGGTATGAAGTGGGTTGGTATGGATGTGAGGTTTTTGTTTGACGAGACGCTGACTAGAGTTGGAAAGAGATGGTCTCATGACGATTAACCTTCAGCTACGGACGTGCAGTGTTTCTTAGAATCATCAAATTGAATGTGACTGTGAACATCAAGCGGTCAATCGTGTGTAAAATCTGGAGAAAGCGGTATGGAAGAGGAATTTCTTGAGAATAATGAACAAGAATAAATTACTGAGAATGCAGAATAATATACTGGAAAGAACAAAAAAGTCTGGAAGATTTTGTGCATAAAAGATTCCGAAAGAAACTGTTAGGATTTTATAGTTGGCGGTAGTAACAATTTTGTATTTGATTTTCAGTTCTAGTGTTATAGTATTTATCATTAATATATTTTTTATGTTCAATAAATTTTTATGATAATAATAAATTTGTTAAATTAAAAGTGTGCTTAATTTTACTCAACCATCTCTAATCACATGGTAGCCCCTCATTAGATATTGTAGGCTTACTAACAAATATATCCTGATTAATATTTTCTTTCGTCATTATTTATCGTCAGTTTTAATGTTTTTACTTGAAATACAATTTAATACTGTAATATTTGAAAAAAAAATTTCAGAGTCCACGGAACTCCACGCCGGTTCCAGTGTGACTGAATTCCCACGTCGTCATTTAAGGGTTAAGTTATGATATTTCAAGTAAACACAATTAGTAGCGTCTTCAAGTGATTAGAAGGTTGGAAAAACCTTCGATAATGTATTAGTTATAATTAATCAATGGTTAAAGAATACAGAACAAAATATTCGCAGAAGAGGAGCAGGAAATAGTTCGCCGAATGATTAGCCATCCAGAACCTACGAACAATTTATGCTATTTTTGTTGGAACTTTATGAGTTTTATTTGACATTATCACATGAGTGAGGTGAACTATCAGCAATGATGGGTAACTTTAACGAAATGGCAGCTGAAATTATTGGAAAACCCCACTTCTCGGGAGCCTGTGGTAGCTTAAACTGTTGCGGGACTCAAGTCCATTTGATAAGAAACAGAAGCGTTATGTGTCGTGTCTGGACAGGACGCTCACAGCTACGAATCTTTGGCGCAAATGAGCGACAACTGGCAACTCTGCACTCCAATCTCACCTCTCAGCGCAGTACAAATTTTGTTTGGGCTGTAGTGACCGTGTGGTACGATGCTCCCAAGTGTGGCACCAACGTCTCATATAAAGTCTCTGAAATGGTAAAATTGAACAAAATTGTGGTCATTATTTTATGGATGTTATGTGTCGGTTATGTATCGTTTTGTTTGTGAATGTTTAACGTGCTAAAATGTCAGTGTCGTCAGCCATTTTTTAGAAAATAGATTCATATAGGTAATAATCCGTTAGTACATCAAATTGAACATAATGTGATAAGGCAATAAATTAAATTATTTTTGGCGAAATTGTGTTATCTGAAATACGGAATACCTGAAATCCATGTTCTGTGGTTGTTCTGGCTTTTGTGTAAAAATGTGACATTTTCGGATCCGCTGTGAACACACTCGATTGTGTTTGTTTCTGTTGTCGTTGTTGTCCGTTGCTACGCCTCACCTCCGAACACATTTTCATGCTCTCTCGAACCGGAAGTACTCCATTCCATTTGAAATCCTCGTTTCAAATGTTGATCGAGATATCCCGGACTCTGGTCGATGTTTGGTGGAGATTAATATGAATGCCCTGGCTGTCGAGTGGTCAGCCAGGAAACAGCGGTATCAAGCTGCATTGTAGTGATATCCTCAAAGGCTGGAGATTCCGCCACAATGGAGTGTTGTCGAGCATAACACTACGTTAACATTAGGTGTCCCACAGGGGATTATAACTCATTCGACGCCCTTGTGAATGAATCAGCACTTAGTTTCCGGATGCCTTGTCTTCTATGATCATTAGTCCCGTAAGTGTAATGAATGTTTTTTCACGAGAAGTGGCTGTGATCTTCCCCCGCTGACATGGTAAAATTCGGCGCTTATCTACACGTCTTCTTGTAGGGTTTCCCTATCCAGGTATCTCCCACCAGCGCTACACCACCCCCATCTGGGACAAGCTCTAAGCTTCCCACTAGTCTTCTCAAATGTGTGCTGGTGTAAGTGTAAGAGTGTGTAAGGGATTGGAGAAGGAAGTAGAAAGAAAGCTTTTGTTAAGGTCCCTCTCCGGCATTTACATGAAATTGATTGAAGAAATCACTGCAAACTACTGATCAGAGTAGCCGGATCAGAGTAGCGGCTGAATTTGACCTCTCTGTCTAGCTAATGTCGAAATACCTGCCAACGTCGGGGATTGGAACCCTAGGACCATCCGGTCAGATGCACTCCAGTGAGATCAGTTTTTCCGTGAGTCGCATCAGCCGGTAGAAGATATAACGTGTGTGCATTTTAATATGATTTGTTTGATTATTTAAGTCCTATTATTTGTTTGATAATTAATTTCGATTAATTGTAAAGTTATTGAGATAGTTTTGTGCGAATTCTGTTGTTACTCAAGGTAAATATGTTGTGAGATTGTGATATTTCAGAATGGGAATAAAAGAAGTATCACAACCAAATCGTGGTACAAAGTACTTCTTCCTGTGTTTGTCGACATAACCTCTAACATATAATTAGGTTTTTGCCTAAATATAGTGGTTTCCTTTTGGACTATGAATTGTTGGTAGAAAATTAGCTCAAACTATAGTACCTTACTGATCAATAATGCATTTAATATTGTACTTCTTGAACAAATAACGTTGTTGCCCGTGAATCGCTCGTCGGGGATGACTCCATTATAACGGTTGAAAGCTCTAGTAGTGTAACGGTTAGCGTATGGAACTATTATAGCCATGTTTGGGGGTTCGAACGCGATCAAAGCTGTGAATTTTTAAGGACGAAGAAAACCTACGTACGCCTTCCTTTGGAGGAGAAGTAAAGCCGGCTGTCTCATGTAGATTTACAGCACATAAAGGAAGCTTACAAGAAGTCGCTGAGCTAAATTAAAACATTGCCAGATTCGTCGCCCGAGTGATACCTCCTTTCTCTGCCAGACGCAAGGAGCGCAGCGGAATTTGCGTGGTCAGGTGGAAGAGCAGGCCTGATGGACTGATCATATCCACAGTAAAGAAGACATGAATTGAATGGAATTGAATCGGATTGCTTGTCATTGCATCGAATTGAATTGTGTTAAATCTAATTTAATTGCATTGTATGGAATTGAATCGAATTGGATTGCATTGAATCGATTTGGATTGCATTGTGTCGATTTGGATTGCATTTGATCGAATTGAATCCGAAACGATTGTCGTGCGACATTGTGGTGCCTCTCTTAGAAACTACATGTGTGTTGAGAAGAGTGAATGATCAGAGTGAATAGTCGTGACAAATAAACGTGCAGCGCGACTTTGAATGCAACATTCCTAATCAGTTTGCAATAGATGTCTATTTATGCTTCTTTTAATATCTCCGACTCGTTGATTTTTGAGCCATTATTAATCAAACTACTTTCAATAGTATGCAGTTAGATATTATTGTTGGTTTGATTGATTTTTTTCGTGTTTCTGGGCGCGTCAACTGCTTCGGTCATTAGTCCCGTTAGTGTAGTGCATGTTTTTGTTGTTCTTTTTCTCGGGAGATGGTGGTGATCTTCCCCCGCTGGATGGCGAGATCCGGCGCCGACCTACCGTCGGCTAGTGGGGTTTCCCCCTAACCAGGACTCTCCCACCAACGGGGCACCGCCCCAGTCGGGACAAGCTCTAAGCTTCCGACCGATCTCCCGGAATATGTGGTAGTGTAGTGAATGTTAGTGTAAGTGTGTGTGTGTAAGGGGAGAGGATAGGACAAGGAAGAGGAAGGACAGATCGCGCGCGGTCCGTGGCCCGTTTGGTAGGGTACTGCTCCGGCATTCGCCTGGTGTTGATCGGAGAAACCACGGAAAACTACCGATCAGAGCAGCCGGCCGCTAGAATTCTCCTCCAGACAGCAGCTGAATTCGACCTAGCTGAATAGCTAGTGTCGAAAATCCTGCCGCCGTGGGGAGTGGGAACCTAGGACCTCCCGGTTAGAGGCGCTGCAGTGACATCAGTTGACGCACTGAGCTACCGCTACCGGTATTATTGTTGGTGAATTAGTTTATAGAGTAATATTATTTGTAATACATGTAACCCGTGTTACCCTTATGCCGCTTTCAAGCTTCAAGGAACCACTGCTTAAATGAATGTTAACACTAGTCTTTACCTCTCAATAATTCCTCCCTTATTTTCGGCCTCCCTCCGGCTGAAACTGGTTAAACTTGCAGACGTGGCCGTGATGGTACTTACCAAGACACCTGTATTAAATACACATTAAACAAGTACAACTTAGTTGTAGCCCGTAGGTCTCTACGGAACGTAAATATTTCTTGGTAGTCCTACAATTGTCGGCTGAAGGGCTATTAGCTTTTGTAACGTAGTTGCAAACATAGAAGAGAGAACTCTCGTAGTTTTACAATATTATGTACATTTAAGTTATAATAAACTATATTATAATTATATTTTTATTTACGTTTTCTTCGCATTTAATTTTTTTCTTAACAAAATATGCGATAATACGCAAAATATTCTCCAATGTGCTCTTGAAATCTGGAACGTATGCATTTCCAAACGCGTTTTTAGAAAAGTTTTGCCTTACTGCAGAAACACGTATGATTTCACGTTACCTTCAAAGCCTCCATTAATCATACCTTGTACTCTAATTCTAGTGAGCCATTATTTCCGCTGAAGGTTTAAACGAGCGAACTCAACAATTGCCGCATGTCAGTCAAATACCAGTCAGTTGCAATTTTGGTGATAAATCGCAGCGTATTCTCGTTTACATTTGCCGAATTTCCGGACAGAAAACAACAGTTGATGTTTTGTTTAATGCAGCTTCCCGTGCCGCAACCGTCACACATTTTATTTCCTTATGTAAAAAAAATTGAGGATGAGATAGAAGATACAACAATTGCTTTAGCAATAGTAATATTATTATATTAATCGCTTTAACAAATATAACACAATATTTGCTTTAGCAAATATATAAATGAAAATAAAAATAATCGAAATGACCTTTGCTGTTATTGTCTCTTTGGGAGAGTGGTAAACACCAAAAGTACACTTAGATTCTTAGCGAAATTGTATTAGGTTCACCGCAATATTATTGTCAAATCTTACAAATAGTTATCATTTTCAAAAAAAAAAAAAATCGGATCCTGATCAGAGTGTAAGCTTCAAACTGATTAAGGTTTTAGTATTATTAATTACGTCTTTGCGGTCTTTCAGCATTTCTTAACTTCTTTCCTTTCGTGATTTTTCTTGTTTAGTTAAGGACCACTTTATTTATTATCTCCTGTGGCAACTCGAATTATATATATAATTTTGATGGATACTTTTTCTTAAAACTTATTTTATAATTTCCACGGGTATTCATGACCCTAAGAAAAATCGGAATAAGGTAAAATGGTAATGTAAAGAGATATTGATATTGAATTATGGCGCTTTAAATTACTTAGCTCGTTGCCAATCTGGATGGCCAGGTGTCTAGAGCATGTGCCGATGAAGCGCCTCGATCTGAATAGTCGCGAGTTCGAGTCATGTATGTGTTCTGATGGCCCTTGTGGCATTGCTGGCAACAAGCCGAGGAGCCCGCAAGTGTGTCTAACGTTGGTTGGTGATTCCGGGCGCGTCAACAGCTTACGTCATTAGCCTCGTAAGTGTAGTGCATATTTTTTCATCCGGCGATCCGAGAGATCCGGCGCCTACCTACTAGCGGCTAGCTAGCGGAGTTTTCCCTAACCAGGAGTTTTCCACCAGCGGGGCACCGCCCCAGCCGGGACAAGCTCTAAGCTCCCGACAGGTCTCCCGGGATATGTGGTAGTGCAGTGCACGTGTTAGTTAGTGTACGTGTGTGTGCAAGGGGAGAGGATAGAACAAGGAAGAGGAAGGAAAGATCGCGCGCGGTCCGTGACCCGCTTGTTAGGATACTTCTCCGGCATTTGCCTAGTGTAGATTGGAGAAACCACTGAAAACTACCGATCAGAGCAGCCGGCCGCTAGAATTCTTCTCCAGTCAGCGACAGAATTCGACCTAGCTGAAGGGCTAGTGTCGAAAATCCTGCCACCGTCAGGACTCAAGCCTAGTACCTCCCGGTCAGAGGCGCTGCTGTGACATTAGTTGATGCACTGAGCTACCACTCCTGGTATGTCTAGTGTTAAAAGGTTAATGTGTCTCCATAGGGAGAGACATAGCCGATAGCCGGTACCCAGCGCGGGTAGTGGATATCGTCACCCCCTGAAGCTGGAAAGGCCCAGGAATCAAATAAAATGACTTACCTTATTTCTAATGTTACCAGCTTAATGCCAGATCTATTTATCTTTATGTTTGGTGACATTAAGATGTTTTGCTTTTGGTTTTGACTTATATTAGATGTTATTTATTACACAAAAGGTCATAATAATGGTGAATAAACTACTTTTTGCTCAAAGATTCATTTCGTCAATGTACTCTTGGAGTACATGCTTTATCGCCTTCCTTACAATTCTGTTCTATTATTACGTACCAATGTAAATGGGGAATTTGAGAATACTACCCACTTACTAACTTGCATAAAATATACAAGATTATCTAAACAAATATAAAATGATTTATTAATGTGAAATGGGAAGCAACTAATCAGAACGTATATTGGTGGCACTAGTGGAGAAAAGTTGAGTTTGATATAAAATCGTGTAGTTTTTCATACGCTCTACGCGCTTCTGCATTCAGATTTCTTCAAAATAGTTTTAATTTAACGTGTTAAAATGCATTTTGAGAAATACGAAAGCAGGAGCGTGTAGAGGATATTAAAAACTACACGATTTCATATCAAGCTCAATGTATTCCGCCAGTGGACTGTACGCATTTCATTAACTTTTCCTCAAATATTTACGTAGCACATTCGTCAAACGAAATTGTGCTTTCAGCTAGCAGAATACTTTCCCCTGGGAGTGGGAAATTTCACAATTCATTGAACACACAAATATTTAAATAAAAGTAATATGTAAAGAGGTTTGAGCTCGTTTAAATAGCATTCACCTCATTACTTACTGTAAACTAGCATTAATAGGTGTAATAATTGATTTCCTAATGCAATTTTATTGACAAGAAATTGAGTGCAACTGTTCCCGAGGGGAAGATTTTAGAAAATCCATTAATGATTTAACTCATGTTTTTTTGTGTGGCTAGAAACACAAGGCTATAACCGTGCACATACATTCACCAGCACAAACATGCAATACTTGAAGCGAGCTACTCAAAAGGGTACCACTTGCTCAATCAATTACACGCCCTCCAAAAAATGTCAAAAACCAAAAAGTAAGGTTTTTGGAAAAGTTCTGTATCAGCTTCAATTTCTTAATGTTTTATAAGTCTACAAGACCGCCATAACCGCGCAGAAAATGTTGCTAGAAGGATCTCGTGACAGTTTCTCTTAACATAGCAGAACAAGAAAATCTTCAAACGCCTCTTTCACAAAACTGCCTTTTTCTTTGTTATGCCAGTGAGGGAGCTAACTAGTTAAAGGAACAACCTAGGTTGCAAGTATATTTACCTGCTCTCACATAAAATTCTGACAACAAAATATTACAATGAAAATAACGCAAAATTAGCGCCGGATTAAAGTTTGGTCGAACACTTTGATTGTGTCACTATTTCAATGGCACTGTCTTTAAGTTTCCATAATGTGCAATAGTTCTTATGGTAATGATGACGGATATCAGATCTCTTGATGAATGGATCAATTTCCTTCTGTAGAATTGAGATCCATTCTTCTTGAAGAGCTTCCCGCAGGTAACGAAGGATGTCTGGATGATATTCTGTGGTCTTTCTCTCAGATTGTCTCAAAATTGCTTGAGAGGATTCAAACTGGGACTTCAGCAGGCCCTTTCTTAGAACTGATGGATAGCGTTTTTTATGCCTTTGTATATACTAGTAACTTTTATTGTTCGTTATAGTTTTAATTTTAGCAATTACAATGAAAATATAAAGTTCAAAATGTATCAACTCGTAAGAAATAGGCAATTCGGGTATGTAGTTTCGGTTACTGTGGACACAAGTTGTTTTGAGAGAGACTGGATCGAGTTCATGAGAAATGGATACCTGAATGTATTTTGAGATATTTTAAGTGATGTTCTAGATTATATACCCAAATAGTATTGTCTTCAAAAGATTGGCGAAACCTTGGGAAGGTATTTGATAAAATTAATCAGTAGCTCTAGAATATGGAACAAGATATTCGAGTAAGCGGAGCAGGTAATAGTTTGCCTCTTGATGTGTATGCAAGAACTTACAAACAATATATTTAAAAAAAATCATGTTAATAATAATAATAATAATAATAATAATAATAATAATAATATAATTGAAGCGCTGCACTAATTTCTAAGCGTAGACGATAGAGAAAACTTACGTCATCTTTTTTTTTTTTTTTTTTTTTTTCATTTTTTGGGCAGATGCATGCGGCGGGAATTTACCTTCGATTTCCACAGAATGGATAAGTGTAATATTGTGAGTTAAAGATGATGGATGATAATAGGTATATGAGAATGAAATTTATGAATCACTTGCGATAAATGGCAGCATGGGAAACCCACCACACTACAATCACGTGGTTGAAAACACCCACGTGACCAAACTCTTAGCCTTCATCTCCGCGAACTTGACGATGTTCAAATTCCCTACGCCTCAAAGAGCGACTCGCCACTTGGGTATATAAAAGAAATAACAAGACCCCATTGTCAACTTCAAACGAAACGCAATCCTGCGAACCTCCACCTGTAAAGAATTTCTTTTCAACCCTCGAGGCAAAATACCGCCTGGAACAGTCATCTTTACAGCTCACTGCACGGTGCTTGGTGGGGAGGTGGGGTAGTGCGAGAGGGAGAGAGAAGTCAATAACTCCCAACTCCATTTCATCGGGAGCGGTAGCTCAGTGCATCAACTGATGTCACTGCAGCGCCTCTGACCGGGAGGTCCTAGCTTCGAGTCCTGACGGCGGCAGGATTTTCGATACTAGCTTTTCGGCTAGGTCGAATTCAGTCGCTGTCTGGAGGAGAATTCTATCGGCCGGCTGCTCTGATCGGTAGTTTTCCGTGGTTTCTCCGATCAACACCAGGCGAATCCCGGAGCAGTACCCTAACAAACGGGCCACGGACCGCGCGCGATCTTTCCTTCCTCTTCCTTGTCCTCTCCTCTCCCCTTACACCCACACTTACACTAACGTGCACTACACTACCACATATTCCGGGAGACCGGTCGGGAGTTTAGAGCTTGTCCTCGCTGGGGCGGTGCCCCGCTGGTGGGAGAGTCCTGGTTAGGGGGAAACCCCACTAGCCGACGAAAGGTCGGCGCCGGATCTCGCCATCCAGCGAGGGAAGATCACCGCTATCTCCCGAGAAAAACATGCACTACACTCACGGGACTAATGACCGAAGCAGTTGACGCGCCCGGAAACACGAAAAAATCAATCAATCAATCGGAAGCCCGGAAGGCTATACTGGATGAGGTGACTCAGGGCTTCAAATGACGTCATTGGAGTGACTGTTCAGTAGGTGCTAGGGTTTGGGTCAGGATTTTTGACACTAGCTGGATAGTTAGGTCTAATTCAACCGCTGTCTGGAGGAGAATTCTTTCGGCCGGCTGCTCTGATAGTTTTCCGTGGTTTATCCGATCAACACCAAGCGAATGCCGGAGCATTACCCTAACAAACGGGCCACGGATGGCGTGCGATCTTCATTCCTCTTCCTTGTTCTATTCTTTCCCTTTACATTCATTTTTCCACTTACATTACGCGCAATTACATACTGGATCGCGCCCGAAATTTACTTCCTCTTTCCTCTCTCCATAATATTACATACATGCATAATTCATAAGACGGGAGATCATTCGGGAGCTTGGACGGTATGCATGATACTTTCTAAATAACCAACAAATGTGTACTAATAGTACAAAACGCTACTGATATAGGTTACCCAGGAAGTGTCTGGTAGTGACAACTGCCATAGTTGACTGCAAATCCCTGGAACGCAGGGGAAAGCTACTTGTACGCATGCGTGGAGGAGACGCAAAGCACTGAACAGCGATCTGTACCATACACTCCAACTTTCCGAAAGTGTATAACATGTACAAAAAAAAAAAAACTGAAACGAGACCTGCATACTCGAGAAAGCTTTGATCAAACAGACACGTTTTGTTCTGATTTTCCATCTCTCTCTCTCCCATTCCTCTTTATCACCGGTTCTCCCATCGCGTCGGCCTTTGTAACCGCAAATTTCCACTGCACCAAATTATTCAGGAAATACGAGATCTCCGTTTGTGGTCGGTGGTAGCCTGTTCTTGTTACCGGAGCATTAATTGCCATTCTACCTCTCGTACCATGTATACGCTATTGTATGCAGATTACGCAAACGTTTGCAGGGGTCGTCTGGTTCTGTGAAATCCTTTCGACAATATTGGCTTTTACCTCCATGAAGGTCGCCTTTGCGACCTCCCTGAGGCCCTTTGCGAAGAAGGGTAGGTGGTTGTTGAGATGTAACGGTGAGGATTGGAGAGGGAAAGTCTGGCTGGGAATTAGCGGTTGTCGTTATCTTTGTTGTTTATGTAAATAGGATTTGTTGGGAGTTTACGTAATGATGCAATTTGTTAGGTTTAGGACCCCACGGTTTAGGTTTTTATGAGAGTGAAGGTATTTGTAAACACACAAAAATTAATCATAAAAACTTTTATTGCGTATTGTTGCATGTTCAACTCTCTTATTAACACTTTCCTGCAATGAACTCGTTCCTGAATCAGAAAGTTACTATGGAGAAATAACCATAACGTTTATATGATATTGTGGTGTCACAAGCACCCGAGTTTATAATGTTAAAAATGTAAAAAAAATATGTAAAATGTGTATCACCGTGTCTTTCTCGAAATTTGGTGACTGAAATTCACACATTAGCCGACTGCAGACTCATTCCCAAAGAATTTGCACACTGGCGAACTTACCGACATATTTCTTTAATCCAATACACATCTTTTCTACATCGTCAGTACGTATTGCCTTGAGAGGAATATTCATAAGTCGGCAACATTACTAAACTCAGCATTGCACTCTATCTTCTCGCGGCTATTAAATACCGGTATCTGTTAGACCACCTTTTCAGACACTTAAGTTAGCCACTCCAGGCACGATTTCCATTCAAGTTTAATCGCAACCCTTCACTTAAACTCTTGCGTTCTCATCTCTTTACAACTTATTGCCTCTCTCTACGATATTCAAAGCTTTGAATATCGGTCTCAGTCGATAGACAAGGACATAGATCTGCAGAAGGTCGTAGTGTCTATTTCACCACCTCGCCGCTAGGAACAGCACCTGCTCTAGTGGTGGGGTGGAGCAGTCTCTTCCATGGAGTTCGGTCTTTGTGCCGGAGCTTCTCCTGGAATTGTCGGGTTCAGAGAAGGCTCCCTTTGAGTGAAGCCGGTAATTTCTATACGCCCGCTAGTGGAAATGGCTGCCCTGGGATTGGTGCGTTGAGTAGAGTAGCGCCAGCTGCTCTCCGTAATAAAAGCGGTTCTCTCAAGTTGAACGGCGCTTTGCGGGGCTACAAAGGCCCTGCAGGTTATTGCAAGCGAGACGGTCCTAACGGACGTGTTAAGTTCCGTATTTAGTGACCCGGTTAGTTTATGTTGAAGGTGGCTGATGATCTTGGATGAGTCCATGAAGCGACTTAAGGTTATTCTAGTTTGGTGCACGCACAAGTAAGTGCGTGTACCGTGAGTTCAGAGCTTGTTTCATCTCGGAAGGGGCAGTATTTATTCTCTGGATGGTGAGATCGATGACGACCACCTACCAGCCGGATTGCCGGGAATTTCCGCATCAAGTAGTCACAGCAAGGCGACACCCGGCCGGGACAAACTCTATGTTCCCGAGTGACGTCTTAACATGTGTGACGGTGTAGTGTACGAATGTGTCATTGTGTATAAGGAGAGGGGTCAAGGGTGCGAAAGGAAAGATTTCGCCCACTCTGTAGCCCGCTTATGCTTGGACATTCGCCGGTCATTGATTGGTGAATCCCCTGTAAACTACGTGACAGAACAACCAGCCGCAAACATTCTCCTCCAGCCAGGAGTGAATTCGATCAAGCTCTTTAGTTGGTGTCGAAAACCTTTCACCGTCGTAACTCGTACAATAGGACCTCACGGTTTTCACGATACTTCAGAGGCATGGTTTTCGACACTTGAGCCATCGCTCTTGATGGGTTAGGTTTTGGCGGAGTCAACGACACGTCTAAAAATTCTAATAATCTAATACGGTGGTCGCTCATGGGTATAATTATAATCATTTGTCTAATATGTTTTGTCACCCCATTACATTGTCTATTCCAGGTTTAATTTGTGGTATAGAGCCTTACAAGCATTTAAGTACCTCCTATTCTATAATTCCATACTCTGATTCAAGAAATTAGTAAGTTTCATTCACAAATTTAACATGACAAGGAATATCTTTTATATTACTTAACATATGTTTATGTATTTACAAGCGAAAAATGTTTGAATCATAATTAATTTACACTTGTTAATTAATATGAATTAAGTTATATACATTAAAATTAATTAATTTTTTAAAGGCAAAATCGAATGTTGGAACACAAATCTTGTACCTCTTCCTCCGATTATTAAAACTGAATACGTTTTAACGCGCGAACCAGTAGTTTCTTAATGAAATCGTGGCTTAATAAAACAAAGGGACGCTGCCTTCAAAATTTTTCGAAATTCAAAATGCGAAAACGACAGAATTAAATACAAAAAATTAAGAAATGTTGTTACACATAAAATTGAGAAACGCGAAATGTAAATATTACCACAAAGTTTTGGGTACAAACGGCGACTCGAAACAAGTATGGAAATCTCTACGCACTCTTGGCATAGGCAGATCACGAGCACCGCTTCAAATTGATATACCTCTAGACTCCCTAAACCAACGTTTCGCTAATATGGCTCCCCATTTCGAAAGTTCATTAAAAAGCATGACTCTATCAAACTTACAGTTCCATTCTAGAAATACTCCAGAAGAATTTTTCTTCGCGTGTACAAGTCCTATTGACGTCCTTAACACTATTCAGAGTCTAAAATCAAACGCCTCTGGAGTAGACAATATTAATGCCAAATTACTGAAACTTTGTGCCGAAATAATATATCCCATTGTAACAGATATAATAAATTTTTCTCTCATAAGTGGAAATTATCCGACCTCTTGGAAAACTGCACTTGTCCATCCTCTTCCTAAATCAACAAATCCTCCTGAGTACAGACCTATTAGTATTCTACCTACAATTTCTAAAGTATTAGAAAAAATTGCACGACATCAAATAACGAACTATTTAGACAGCAAAAATCTCTTAAGTGAACATCAACATGGTTTCCGATCAGGCAGAAGTACAGGAACTGTGCTTTTAAGCTTAATTGAAGAGGCCAGAATCGCCATTGACAACGGTAAATTAACAATACTTATTCTCTTAGATTTCAGTAAAGCCTTTGACTCGGTTGATCATGATATCCTGCTAGAGAAAATGAAAGCATTGGGCTTCGCTAAACCCACGATACGGTGGTTCTCACAATATCTTTCAGGTCGTCAACAAGTCGTAGTATCAGGTGAAAACCGATCCAGTGCCATTAGAACCGCCCGGGGTATTGCACAGGGAACAGTTCTAGGACCCTTAGCATTCTTAATTTACGTAAACGACGTAGGACAATGTCTTAAATACTGTCACTATAAAATGTACGCAGATGACCTTCAACTATATGTCAGCGGACATCCGTCGGAGCTTAACTCTTTAGTTCAGAAAATAAATGAGGACCTAAATGCTCTCAATAAATGGACCGCAGCCCTAGGACTTTTATTAAACCCAAATAAGTCCCAAAGCTTACTGATAGGCTCCCGCAACGCCATCAACAAATTAGAGAAACCCCTTCCGTCCATTAGTATAAATGGCTCCCCTCTACCCTGGTGTAACGATGTAAAAAACCTAGGAATGCATTTTGACAGCACTCTCAGTTGGACTACACATGTAAGTAAGATTTGTCAAAAAGTCTTCAAAGGCCTCCACTCCCTAAAACGCGTACGAGAACTACTTCCTATAAACACACGTATGAACCTGATTACTTCACTAATTATGCCCCATTTCGATTACTGTGATTTCTTGCTCACTGACTTAAAAACCAAGCAACAACGGAAGTTGCAAACAGCACAAAACGCATGCATTCGTTTCATATTCGATCTTCGTAAGTACGATCATGTATCTGCATACTACAGACAGACAAAAATTAGCTCCATTGAAAAAAGAAGAACATTGCATAGCCTCTTGCTTCTCCATAAAATCTTGTACAACGGCCTTCAAACACACATGTCTAAGAACTTCAAAATGCTAACACTAGAGCGATCGCGTTCGGCATTATTGCTGTGCGTACCTAGACACAACACTGTGTCATACAGTAAATCTTACACTGTCACAGTAATTCGAAACTGGAACTCACTACCTACACATCTTAAGAGAATTAGCAACTTTAGAAAATTCAAAACTCAACTTGGTGTCTGGATAAAAAACAATGAAATGTAGTCTACACACGCTCTCTGTTCTATCCGCAATTTTATCTTAATTACTTTCTGAAACAATGACCATGATCCCTTTATTACATATCATCCTCCATGCTAGATCGTTTTTTCTGTTTTTTTTTTTAAGTCATATTTTCGAAAGTATTTCTTCCCACTCCCTTCCTCCTGGCCATCTTCCTCCTTTCCTACTTCAGGATACAGTAAAAGCTAATCCTATTACTGCTGATTCAATGTTTAAAATTAGAGAAATTACATAGCTATATCTAAAATACAACTTTGTTGCTATAATGTAATAAATTTCTAAATGTAAAATAAGAAAATATTGTGTAAAACTATAGCTTACAAATGTTTATGAAATTATGATGTTTGTCACTTTTATTATTATTTATATATTTTATTACTATTATTGTTACAAAGAAAATCAGTAGTCACTATTATTTTATTGACACTTTCTCTATTTTATACTGTAAGATACCCTTTTGTAAGTGCCTTTACTTAATGATTAATGTGGTAATTTTCCTTATTGTCGATTGAGATTATGCATTGTATATGTCATCAAGAACTAGCTGTTGTTATGTAATTGTAAAATTATATGTACTATATTTTCTCTTCTGATCCCCCCGTATCCTTTTCATTATCATTTCTTTATTATCTCCTCTTGTCCACCTCCATTTTCTTCTCTTCCCCTTTTCTCTTGTTTTTCACTCTCAGCTCTGATATTTCTTCTTCTCAATATTTCGGCCTTAAGCCGCCATCCTGATTGAGGTTTTTTCTGGGTTTACTCAATCGCTTAAGGCGTATGCCGGGATGGTCCCTAGTATTGCATCCCAGTCGTAAATGTAAAATAACCCCCCTTTTTTGTTTTTGTTTATTGTTCACAGTTGAGGCTGTCGGGTAATGACAACTGACATTTCCGGTGAATTTAGAATTATTGATTCCAAGAGGAATAAGTGGGAGCTATCTTATTACACATTTTTTAAGAATGTTCCTTACATCATGTCTTTCCATTTTGCAAAATTTGAAGAATAAACAAAAATGACAATAAATTAATTTGGCTCATACTGATAAATTAATGTAGTTGGTTAATCACAAATTGATTTTTTTCTTCTTCTGCGACACGTCAGGTAATATTAATTACATCTGAATCATTAAAAGTCAGTTAATATTAATTACATCCGAACGCCTCAACTGTAATTTTTAAAATTGTAAATTAATTAAAGTGGTTAGGCGGAAGAGCAGGCCTTAAGGCCTGAGCCTCGCCACAAATAAAGACAATTTTATTATTATTATTATTGTTTCCCGTGGTTCCTCCGATCAACACCAGACGAATGCTGGACCAGTACTCTAAGAAACGGAGCATAGACCGCGCGCGATCATTTCTTCCTCTTCCTCGACCTCAGCTATGTAGCTATGTCGAATTCACGAGTTGACTGGAGAAGGGTTCTAGCGTCCGGCTGCTCTGATTGGCAGTTTAGGACCTCGGCCTAAATGGGCGAGCGATCTGTCCGTCCTCTTCAATACTCCTATCCTCTCTACCACAAATGTCGGGAGCTTAGAAATTGTCTAATGGATGGTCGCTGGGGCTGGGGTACATTTGGAGGAGGAAATTCTTCGTAGGCGGCTATATATATGTAGGTTGGCGACGAATATCACCATCCGGCCTAGCTGCAACATCGCCACCTCCCGGGATGAAACATTTACAACTCTAACGGAAATAATAACCTTAGCGGTTGACGTGCCCGGAAACAATAACACTATGTAAAACGTTTTCAAAACTATTGTTTCTGATTTGACATTCATGTCTGTTTAATTGGGTAGCAAATATGTATATAATAGTAGTTATATCCCTGAAATGTTCCTTTTGTAGTCACAATAATATTTACACTACTAAAACAATGTAGGCTTTAACGGCCGGAGTTGTAGTCAAATTTTTCTTCCAGGCTGAAGGGCACTGACAGTCGGTCATCGGAGAACCATCAAGGAGGATTCTTCTTCCGAGACCACATCGCCACTAAAGATATCTGCCGTAGTTGCGGACGAAACGTCTGGAAATATATTTTCCAATGGACCACGGCCCTTCAGCCCGGATTAAAACTTTGACTATTTACCCATTGTTAACTTTGGAATTTTTTGTATTCTTTTAGTACGAATAGAATTTTTTCTAGTTGTCAAAAAGTTTTATTTGAATACAAATTACTCTGTTTCAAAAGTATGATACTGATACCATAAACCATATTGGCCTAAATGCACCGAGTTCGCTGTGGAGAAACACGGATTGAATGGGAGCCACCTGTAGACCCTCGAAATGTAGTATTGATAGATTTGCACATAAAAATGTGACTGATGGACAATTTATGGCAGCATTGGGCAAGGGATCTGCAGCATTCAAACATTTACAATATCTGTTTCTCAACCTCTTCGAAGCAAAAGTTAACGCGGGCGTTTTCGTTTTATCTCAATCCAAGAAACTTATTGACTGTCAAGAGTTTTCCCAAGCTTCTCGGAGCCAAGAAAACAGAGGTATGGATCAGTTTTGTTGAAGTATTTAAAGTCTTCCTTGGAAATGAAGCTGAGAACTAGTATGTTGAATTGGTTGAGACTACAGTTAAAAAGTACAGAAAAATTGGCTACAGTATCTCTTTTAAAATACACAATCTTGATGCCCATCTGGATAGCTTTAAAGATAACATGGGTACCACTTCCGAGGAGGAACGACAGCAATTTTACTAGAACATGGAACTTTTTGAGTGTCGCTACGGGGGAACATACAATGATGAGGGACTATATTTGGTACTTATTCGTGAAAGTGATATGTCATACTCCAGTAAATATCACAAAACAACACATTTCTAGTTTCCTTGTCAAGAATCTACAGAATTTCGCTTAAAATATATTATTCATTTGAAATATAATGTTCCCTTTTTCTTTAAATTAAGACAAAAGTGGGTTTTGTAGATTTCCTTAATCAGAGTACGCAAATTTGAACGTTTTGTTCTTCTGATCATAAAAGTAAGATTTTTTCATTGTTTTTGATAGAAAAATTAGATAATAATATTGATTAACCAGAATCAAAAATTGTGTTACATGGTGTAATCAATACATCAATCAATGCATACGTACATGTATGACTCAAAGGAATCAGAGGGGACAACATGAAAAATAAATCCCTGGGTGAAGCAAATGGAATGATAGAAGTTAATGCCTGCTAGCCTACGGGAGCAGGCAGAATCCGAAGATAACCCGCTCATCATATTTACGTTACGCTTGTTGTCGTGTATTTGTTCGTCTCTAGCAATTATTCGATTTATAGATTTCTTAATTTTTGACAATCTTACTGGTCTTTCAGCACCGAGGAGAGAAGTACCACATCTGAAATCAGTCACGTGAAGAGATCGACTAAAAACTTTTTCTCGGACATGTGATAGAATGATTTCTGTCACAGAAATTCACGTATGATACAAAGATGATAGAATATTCTAATATGTTATCAAATGAGGAAGCGGATTAGTTCGGAGATTTCTTTCTTTGACACTTTAATTTGTTACTCACAACAAACCAACCCTACTGTTGTTGATTTAAGCCTCACTTTATTCTTCTCTGGAGTTTAATTCTTCTCTGAACATTAACAACATTATTGGTGTACTTTATCATGATTCTGCGGCGAAACACACATACACACACATACACACATACACACATACACACACACACACACACACACACACACACACACACACACACACACACACACACATATATATATATATATATATATATATATATATATATATATATATATATATACATACACACATATGACTTCTCTTTTCGAGATTTTCGTACATAGAATGATTTTCAAGTACGTAATTTGTTACATTGATAGGTCCATGTATTGTTTGATGTGCAATGCGACAATTCAAATATATAGAACTAGTGTACCAGTGCGAGAACTCTTGTATGTTAAATCCCACGATCTTCCCTACTTTTGCCTTTTCATATTAAGCTTGCAATATATATTTTTCATCAAGACCCTGTTATTCTCCGTTACTTGTTCTATACGTTTCCTTGTAATTGATAACAATACAATACACCCTTGTCAATACTATTCTTATTTAACGGTTATTACGAAGATCTTGTGGGATACGGTGAGAAGAACGTTTTTTTCAGGCGTTTGGTGTCAAGATTTAAGTTTTAAGACCCTAATACCCTTTGTGTAGGAGTTATTTACAGATATAGCTTCAAAATTCTGAACGAATGATGCGGGTTGCATTTGGCATGAATGTGTAGATACATTTTTTTTAAAAATCCTTCTTACTTTTAAAGTGAAAGTGCAATTCGTCACGTCTCCATGAAATTCTCTATCTTTAGAGACATTTATAAAGATTGGTTGAGTGTGAGAAGCGCAAAAGGTATGTATAGTACTAAAATAATATAGGGGGCGATGATTTTTTTTGACTAAGAAACGTTTGCACATTATTTCTAAAATAATGTTCGAAACAATCATAACCAATAAATATTGAGATATGTGTATTCAAATGCACCCACATGTAGCGTTTTAGTATTCATACGTTATTGTTTCATCGGATTTTTGTGGACTGTTTTTTACTCGACAAAACAGATATAATTCTCTACACTTAGTTAAATTAGTTTTATACCAACTAACAGAATTTTTGGAAAATTGTATTGGGGAAGTGAAATAATTTCATATTTATATTACACATAGGAATTTTTGTTGTCCGTTTATTTTAATGCGTTTTAAAATGCACTTGTATTCAGTTTTGAATGTTCTATTTATTCATATATCATTGTCTCTCTCCTCTCTCTCTCTCTCTCTCTCTCTCTCTCTCTCTCTCTCTTTCTCCTCTTTCTGTCTCTCACACACACATGCGTGCACGCACGCACACACAAATGATGGCGTCCCTCAGACGTTTCAGAACTTCATTGTAGGGATTTTTGTTCACTGTGTATCCTTCGAAGAGATAATCGCGGTGAACAATACCCGTAGCATAAAAAAAATTGTCAGTATCACCTTCACCTTGGACCGAACTCAGCGAACTTTATGGGCTCTGTGGGACCTTTCACCCATCCACTAGGACGATTGAACGTTTGTTTCAATGTCATAACCATAAACCCATGATTAATCACCGATTATTATTTTTGACAATAAGTTTTTATTTTCTTCAGAACAATCAAGCAGTTCCTGACGAAGCTGGAGACAATAGGTGTGTTGTTTCTCTGTCATCAGGCGAGGCACAAATGTCGCAGTAACGCAGTCCATCTTCAGTTTCTCAGTCAAAACCTCGTGACAAGATCTAACTGATGCCCTACACTCCTCAGCAAGCTCCCTTACAGTCAGACGTCGATTTGTTTGCTACAGGGTATTGATTTTGTCGAGGTGTGGGTCGTTAGTTGCGTGGAAGGAGTCCAGAACGCACATATTCAACGGACTGTCGACTACCTTTAAAACGTCCATGCCACTTTAAACATGCCGTATGGTTATAGCAACATCACCGTAAGCCGTTTGCATAGAAAAACTTTTTATCGCAGATTTTTCCAGTTTAACACAAAACGTCACAGCAAGTCGTTGCTCTTTCAGGCCATTCATTGTCAAATCAATCAAAAGAAGAAATCGCACTTCACTAAAAACACGTAGATATTAAACAAATGAAGATATTTACAATCGGTAAATGGCGTCATAATTAGCAGATCTGTTCAAACATAGCGACATCAAGCGGATTCCATTAGAATTAACTGGAGCCGCGCAATTAAAACCGTCCGCGTAATTTTTTAATATACTCTGTACACCACTATTCAATATCGAATCTCTTCTCATCTTCATTGTATTTTTGAATGTTAACAGTGACTACTATAGTGAAGAACGTAATAAGTTGTATATTATTGTTTATATTAATGTAATAGGATGTCTAGGTATTCATGTAACTTTAGAGTAGACAATTTCAAGTGAAGAATGTAGGCTTAAGTGTTTAGATGATTTCCAATTAAGAAAAATAAAAGCCAAAATATTGGATATTGAAAACTTGATTGATCACAAGATGCTTCGTGAGACATAGTAAATTTGAATCACTAGTAATTACTATATATTTATCATCTATTTTATAGAGTGCATGACAACATTGAAAGGTTTACTATTGAGAGATTAACTGCAGTGATAAATAATTCTCTGCCTTTAATAATGGAGTTACAGCACTAATTCTAAAATACTTTTAATCTTGGCTATTTTCAAAATTTCAGAGGTTGTAATGAAAATCAGAACTATACCACTTTTAAGATCAACATTGTTCTATTTCAGAAGAAAATTTAAAAAAAGGTAGCTATATTCCAGAAAATTTTGAAACTCTCACATGAACTTCGTTAAAATACCCCTAGAAAATTAAATTATCCAAATAATCGGAACTGCAAAACTAGATCTTACTTCCCGTGTACTTTTCAAATAGCTGCGCAAAAGCGTCTAACCTGAACGAGTTATTCGTGACGTATGCTTCTATACAAACATTCAGATACACCTATTTTCGGGTTTGAAATTGCGTAGATGTTCTTGCCCCCTCCACGAAACTTAACTGTCTTTAAAACAGCATTAACAGACATTAATTGTGACGTGTGGGAAAAGTTGCAGGTCTAAATAACTTAAAGAGGTAATGATAAAACCGAAACTTCGAGATTGTATGGTTGAGATAATCCCAATATTTTCCTCCCTGTATAAAAGTATAAGCAAGAGAATGAAGGCAATTTTAAATGTCCTTGCAGCGTGTACAATCTAAATGACCTATCCTGAAAAGTGTACTTCATATCGAGTAATTAAATTGATAAGGTGGAAATCCAAACTGCAAAAGTTAAATTCAATCTCAGTGTTTCGAAAGTTTGTCTGTGTTCTTATTTGACTACAGGGAATATAATTGAAAACAAAATTACTCATCTTGTGAACTCTGCATCCAAACTTGCAATAAATCAATTCGTTCAACTCCACGCAACTACGTGACTGTTGAGACCAACTTCAGTTGATTCACTTGCGCAGTTTGCTCATATTTACGCTCTGAGAGATGTCGTTAGCAGGAAACGCTCGAAAGTTGCTTCCACATCGCTATTACAGGTCAGTGAATTCATTAGAGTTTGGCAAACTCCAACATTCGTAGTGCAGTTTACACTGAGTATCAAGATTTTTGAAACTTAACAAGGATGTTCAATTATATTTTATTGCCTTGTAAACACACTGAGTGTAAAGAAAACAAATATATAATATAATCTACAATTTTGCATTAGATGAGCAAACATGCTCTGAATCCCCATTTCTCTTTTTTCTCTTTCCTCTCTCTCCCTTTCTCTCTCCTTCTCTCTCTCTCTCTCTCTCTCTTTCTCTCTCGTTATTTCTCTCTCGTTCTCTTTTTCTCTCTTTCTTTCTCTTTCTCTCTATCTTTCTCTTTTTCTTTCTTTCTCTCTCTTTCTCGTTCTCTCTCTTTTCTCTCTCTTTTTCTCTCTTTTTCTCTCTCTCTCTTCTCTCTCTTTTTCTCTCTCTCTCTTCTCTCTCTTTTTCTCTTTTTTCTCTCTTTCACTCTCTCTCTCTCTCTCTTTCCCTCTCTGTGCTTTTCCTTTCCCTGTAGCTCACTCTGTTTCTGTTGTCTTAAGTCCTAACTGCTTTTTGAAAATCGTAGGTTTTTAGAAACGCCTGTTTGAGATTGCCGTTCAGAACTGATAACTTTAAGAAAAAACTTATACATGTTTGAACGTTCTAAAGCAATTTTGGGGTACTAAAGATTGGGAGGGAAATTAAATTCTAATTAATTGCTTTAAAATAATTTATTATTAAATGTATATTTTATTGTTTATATATTTGTAAAAATAGTTGAATTGAACGAAAGCATTTCTTTTTATTGTCTCGCTGTACTATGTCTCTCCATCTCTCTCCCCCTTCTCTCTCTCTCTCTCTCTCTCTTCCTGAATTTTACTATCTCTCTTTATAACTCTTTTTATCAGTTTTTGTTCCTCTTAGACTGTTTCTATCTCTCTCCCCCTTCTCTACCTCTCTCTTTCCCTCGCCCCCGGTCGCGTAATGAATACAGATCCGGCCATGAAAAAGTCATCACCCGCTGCAAACTGGTGGACCCGCGAGCGTTCGGCCGCGGCGGGTGCTCGCAGGCGAGCGACGGTGGCGCCGGCGGGGGAGAAGGCAATTAATCGGAACAGCGGTGCGCTTAATTAAACTGCAGGTCTCCCAGCAACGCGCTTCTCCGCGCTTCTCCACCCTTCACTCTCCTTTCCTTCGCGCGTTCTGTCCTTCTCCCTCCTGCCCGACCTCGGTCCTCGTGTATCCTCAGCGCCGAACAAACGTTTCTTGGGATGCTCTAAGAACAAAATGTAGGAGGTGAAGATGATGTGTAAAAATATCAATTTTGTTCATGTGAAGAAATAATAGTTCTTTATGATACGAATGGTAAAAATTATATTTTTTCTACTCCCAGTTTATAATTCTGTCATTTGACGGCTGCAACCCGTTGCATAATGATACTCTTTGCGGTTTAGATTTCCTGATGATACAGGTACTTGACCAATCACAGAGAAGCTTACAAACCAAGTATTAACACTTTATTAATCATTAAGAATCGTTGTAATAAACATTTCGTTCTATTGTGCACATTAAAATTGCATTTAATATTGTATTATGCTTGTCCGTTTCAATTTTTTTATTATTAGAATTTTTACGTGGAATATTATTTAAAATAAATTCCATCGTAATTTCAATAAAAAAGCTTAACTTGTTGCGATAAGACTTTAAAGTTACGATAAGTCGCTCGCTACTTGCTCGTTCCTCGCTCGCATTGTAATATCACACTCGTGCATTAATACCCATCATTACATTATCGATTTATAATGTACTATGATTTCGCGGCTATATTTAATGTTTTTAATGTGGCATCTGGGGGTAGTATCTCCAAGATGGAACTCGGCACGACTTTTTGCGTCTTTCTTGGTCCTGCCGTAAGATGTCGCATGATGGCGACCATATCAAGCAGTGCTGCAGATCAAGCGACTCTAGCGGCAGGTCAGAGAATGACGCATAATGTCGTGCCGAATTCCATCTTGGAGATACTTCCCACAGACGCCACGTTAAAAAACCAAGTATAGGAAATGTTCTCCTACGAGCAAAATAAAATCTTATTTACCACGTGTGTTATACACTATTTTTTGACTGCCTTACTACTTTTCGTTTTATTTTAATTCAAGTACACAAATCGCTTATACATTAAGGCCAGCAGTTGCTGATGCGATCAGACAAAAGAATTTTGTATTCTTTGTTGTATTTACAATTTGATCTGAACATCTTCATCTTCCTTGTCATATCCTCACCCCTTACATACTCACACTTACACTAGCATGCACTACACTACCACACATGCTGGGAGACCGGTCGGGGACTTGGAACTTCTCCCCGCTGAGACGGTGCCCCTCTGGTGGTAGATACCTGGTTGAGGAAAACCTCGCTAGTCGACGGTAGGTCGGTGCCGGATCTCGCCATTTAGGGGATGATCACCGCCACCTTCCGATGAAAAACAGGCACTAAACTTACGAGATTAATGACCTCAGTAGTTTGCGCGCCCGGAATCACTAACAATCAATCAATCTTTTTACTGTTTGTCTTTAATTTTTTTGGGTATCTCATCCGAAGGGTATGTCAGAAAAAAATGAAAATTTTGCGTTTATAAAGAAAGAATATACACAATCTGTTTCTTTAGTGAGATTATTCGTTCTCGCTCCTCGTTCCTCATCTTACATACTACTTTTTATAGCTAAGTAGATTTCAGACTTCATTTATTGTTTTTCCATAGTTATCACTTCTATAGTGTCCCGTCTCTACAAGAGTTATTGCTTTCGAATATCCACATTTAGCGTTGTTCAGAAGTAATATTTGAATTTGCATATTTTTTCATCATTGCTCTTTTCATGTCCGTTTTCCATCCTCCTGGCTTTCATCTTGCAACCCTGCATTTCTTAGCGAGGCACCTAAAATATCTGCTCTTATCTTACTGATTGAGTGGCGTGAGGAAGCGTGTTGAAAATTTGAAGAGGGAAAGGAGCCACTTTCCTGGGGGATCTGGAAAATAGAGGGGAAAATCATGAAATTTCTAGAAGAATATGCAGAAGTCAATGGAATGTCTGAAATAATTATAAAACTACACATCATAACTTAATAACTTAAACGTAATGTTGGTCTCACTTTAATTTTTTAAGCACCTCTTGTTAATTTTGGGATGTGTTGGGGCAATTAGCAAACTCCAAAACAGTGCAGTTCAGGAGTATATACAGCATTTCCGAAGTAAGGATGTCAAAGAAAATAATAAGAAGGCAGGAGTTTGCAAAATTGACCTCGCGATTGGCGACGTAATTGCTAGTTTCGTTTTATTCAATTCTGACTTATAGCATTCGTTTTCCTTTTTCATAGAGATTTGGTACATGAACGTTTTGGGAGATTTCATAGATATTTGGTCCATTCTTCATAACAAATGTATTTCTTTTGTACTGGATCACCATCCATTTCAATTTCGTTATTTTGCATAGTTTTGAAACACGATTCCTTGGTTTCTTATTGCTGCAATAATTTTGTTCACGAAAATGAGACGATTCATTTTTCAAAAGATAGAACAGTGTATTCTAAAATTAGCTCTCTTACTCATAATTGAATCTAATAGTTCATCCAATCTAATGGTTCCATTAATGCACCCTGATATAATGAATGTTGTAGTACATGGATACAATTTTGAAATAAGCAGAATGGTATTGCTTGAATTGTTAAAATTAATTGGTTATTTGATGGCTGGTTATGTAATAATTTTCTGTTATTGATTGTGTGATAAAATGTTTGATAGCCACATTTTATGTATCTTCAGCACATATTGAATTCTCTTCTTCTTTTCCGCCTTCTTCTTCTTCTTCTTCTTCTTCTGTTTTCACACCTCATTTCTCATAAATGTATTGCTCTGGAGCAAACCCTTGTAACTGGAAATCGAAAACCCATTTCGTAACTTGAAACTGTTAAACGCACTGATACAGAACTTTGACCATAAAAGACAACAGAGATACAGAGTTAAGACGTTAATCGCAAACAGATCGGGGTTGGGTGTCCTTGCTCTCTGGTTATTTCCTATGGTCTGGGGCTTGTTCGTATGGCATGTTCTCGGCATGTTCTTGCGAGTGTAAACTCAGGGTCTTGATGCCTCTGCAACTATTCAATTTTGAGAGCTTTACGACAATTGTTGGAGAATATGACTTCACTTTTACTTTCTTGAATATATACGTATAGACGGAGTAATATACCTAGTGTAGAGAAAGTAATGTAATTCTGCGGAAAACCGATTTAGATATTTCAGCGGAAATACGCGTTTTGGGGGCCCCTGATACCGAAAAAGTGTTTTTTTATTCAAAACTTCTGTCTGTCTGTCATATGACTTCAAATGACTTTAAATGAAGATTTTATAAAAATCAATTGATTCCTGTGAAAAAGAGCTTAATTTTGCATTTACTGTAATGCTTGATCGCCATTTTCTGAAAAACAGCTTCATATTTTCCAATGAAATCTTCTATTTAGGCCGAGGTTTTACTCTTCTTTCATATTCTTGAAGTAATATTTCGCTTGTAATATTAGGAAAACAAAAAATTGAGAAAATGTCAAAAAAATGTACTTTGGGCGACGATAGATGACAGTTGGGCAGTGAATGGAGGAAGACCTTAAAGCCAGCCGACCCAAAAGAAATTAGAAAACTTTTCTACGAGAGAGTCTATGCCATTCTGTAGCACCTCTAGTTTGATTTGGAAATAAAACTCCAATCCCAAATCTATTTGTAATTCAAGCAAAGCAAAATTACATGACTAGTACAGTTTGTTTTATGACCCTCTATGGAATACCGGGTCGATTTTCTCCTGCAGACCTATATTAGTCGAACAAATTTAGTTAACTTACCATTACGTAATCGAATGAACACCAGCAAGTAAATTCTTCCATTTGATGTGCGCTATTTGTTAGTTGCTTCCCTTTGTTGTGCTTTATTTGTTAGTTGTTTATTTATTTATTTTACGTCAAAAAAAAAACAAACAGTTAAAATTGCGTATGACGTGCTATGGGGAAAAGTGAATTCTGTGCACATTTTCAAAATTCTGTGATCCCTACACTAAGTCATATAAAATTTAAAAAATAATAATAATAAATTTAAAAAGAGATAAGAGTTTTATAAGAGAAGAGTCGGTCTGACTGTACCTCTTCTACATCCGGAATATAGTGGTTATTCAAATAATCGTTGTCTTTGTTCTCGCAGTAGGAAGTTGATGCCTTCACGAAGGGCAGAGTGAGAAATAATAGCCATAATATGTAGATGAATTATCTTTACAAACAATTTCTATTACACGAGAGTGAGTATTTTCTTATCATGTGCCAAAAACAGTTAACCCCCTGTACGAGGGGTACGTAGGGATCCCAGAACTCAATAAAACGTTCACAGAAAGGACTTCTTTTCATACCACGGCTCACAGAGTTTTTAGTTTTTTGACATTACGTAAAAAATACAAAAAGTATCAATGCAGAAGGATAACTACAGAACATCAAAAGGATAAAAGTGAAAGTGAAGTATTTTTAACCATCACAACTGGTTATCGATGGTCAGAAATTCCAAGGAACTACAATGTGCATTATCTATGTAAAACAAGATGAGAGTTGTTGTTATTATTATTATTAATATTATTATTAATATTAATATTATTATTATTGTTATTATTGTTATTATTATTTTTTTATTTTTATTATTGTGATTATTAATATTATTATTAAGCTTAAACCGCGGAAGGAAAGCCGCTCTCAGCGCTCCAAGGGGCGTAGCAAAGAATTAAATCCTGTGCCCTGTCCCTGCCGTCGACTTTTACGACCATGAAAATTAATTGCTGAAATCTATTGTGGTTAAGTAACATTTTAGATATTATTTGTCAATATTCAAATAAAATTTCTTGGAATTATTATCTCGTGGAATGTTCATTTTCCTAATTAACCTAGATATCAAAATCACTTCGACAAATTATGTATATGATATTTGGAATGGAATGCGAGTAAATACCAACAAGTAAATTATCCATTATCTTTATTACTGACTTTGTTTTTATTCTGCTTTGAAATAATAAAAAACAATGCAAAAACCACAAGGTACTGAATAAAGACTGTAAATCACGAAATGACTGGAGAAGCAAGAAGCACGTCTGCCCACCATGAGTGCGAGAAGATTATGATATCTGAGTGTGACGTAAGCATGCGAAAGTCGTCCAACTATTCTCCCTCGTACTATTTACCTACTACTACTCCCTCGTACTATTCTCCCTCAACTAACCCTTAAAGTGGCCCGACTATAGGTTGTCAGTGTCCCATATTACCATCATAATTACGATACAAAATTCTGAACCTTGAAATATGAAGTAATATACATTTGTATTACGATGTTCGTAACCAACTAGAAACAATTTCTATGTATTTGGCATTCTGGGTCGTCCGAATTGGTATTATGGGCCGACTCTCCGTTAGATATTTCGGGTCTGACTTGACCGAGTAGCTTTCGGCGTCCCCCGTGCCTAGTTCAATTACCAAGCTGGGGGCAAACAGAAGTATGTGGTGAACATGACGTATTCCCTTCACCGTAACTAGCAAACTCCGCCTGCCTGAGCTTTTTCTTCGCCACACAGCTACAGAAACTGAGACGATTTTAAAGGAAAGCTACAACTTCAGTTTTGTCTCGACCGGGTATTGAACTCGCTATCATGCGACCGGAAGCTAGTCTGCTGCTCATGAGCAATCTCAAGAGGCACTGGGAACAATACCTACTTCAAAATTGTTCTTTTGAACAGTTTCTAGATTAATGCCATTTACAAAGCATTACCGCTGTGAAACATAATTTTACATTGTGTGGAGTACGTTGGCAACCGACAAAGACTGCGTGGGTAGCTCTCTACAGCAGATGCTCGGGAACGAGAATCCGCGACCTCAATCTTTCTTTCCTTTCTGCGAGAAAGTGAACTTTAACGCTTGTTTTGAGGGGGAAGGACAAAATTGTTTTCTATATGTAATTGAGGTTTACTCGGACAGCTTTGAAGTCTTGTGTTATTGTTATTATTTTATACAATTCATTCACTTTTGTTTATTAGTTTTTATGCAGTCTTTGGGTCCTCATTTTAAATCACATAAGGGAGGGGCGGAGCGGAGCAGAATCCACAGTGGCAATACCGGGTCTGAGATGTAAGCGTAACATTTTAATGTTTCGAAAGTAACCTGTTATATGTCCAGTTAACTTCCCCCCAATTCCTCTTAATAATTAATATCATTTTCTCAATAAATATTGTATTACCTATTACATATTTATTAATTACCGGTCTGTGTAGTCGAGGTCGCTAAAGCTGAAGGGCCGTAGCTGCCTCGTTTCGTAGAGTCGCGTGTACGAATCCCGCCTCGGACAAGGAAGTTCGTGTTGTCCTTGCGTCTTCCCTCTAGAGTTACCGTCACAGTACAACAATAACAGGGGTCGCTATATGACCTAATCATAATATCATTAATCATAAATATCCGATCGTAATGTTAAACATTCTTGAAAATAACAGAAAACACTTTTAATATCCTTTACAGCATTTGGTTTTAGCACTTCTCTTATATTCTTATTATCTTTATAATGAGCATGTATTGTAATATACAACTCAAACTCTTCTATATATTCGATAGATTCATCTTTATCTAAATTACAAACTACAATTCTTGGCTGTATAATAAATTTTATACCAAATACCTTTGAATTTGTGTGTGTCTCTCGTTTCATCATTCTGTCTCGTTAAGGTTCTAATACAAGGAAGACGCAGATAAAAGCACAAGTATTCTTCTCCTTGTTGTGATTCTAAATCGTTTGATTTCTCTGTTAATCTGACTATATGATGGACGTTTTCACCCGGCGATCGTCTGCTATGAAATTTGATTTTTCAACTTCTGTATTTGCTGTTCGCCTTCTTCGATTTGAGAAAGATCTTGACTGTGTCACAGATCACCCATATTTTGTAAACCCATATTGTACCCACCTGTAAACCCAATTTTTTCTCAACAAATAGCTTAATTATTATGTCAATTTCATCGTCTTACATTTCATAAATCGAAGGCTCAGTTGAACAAGAGGCTATGCCTTATTTTTTGTGAAATTAAGTTATTAGCATTATATAAAACATCAAATATTCTTTTAGTGTAATATGTTATTTAAATTGAGTATGGATTTATATGCATGTGTACTTGTTTAAAAATTTTTAAATATTCTGAGTTATATTAATAAAGTTCAGGTAAAACCCTCAATATCTCAGAAATATGTCATTGAGGGACGGCCCCTTGTTCTACTGAGCCCTTCAATTGTCTCAAATGTAGTGAGAAATTCCACTCTCCACGGGGTTTAACATACAATAACCAATCTATTATTCGTGGATATAAGAATATTTTCGTTCCTGTCTAGTCAACCTCTGAAAGTGTTCTGATTATTTAGGGTGTTCTCCTAATGTGGCAAGGCAGGGAACAGATGACTACGTTACACAGAGCATTGGGTGGGCGAGCGAGTAGGATCCCATCAGCACGGGGCACTGCGGTGGGGAGGAGTTTCCGAGTTGGTTTATAAAAGCAAATATTTGCATTTGCATTTCGCAGTGAATGAACATTCGCCATTTGACTAATGAAATGAAAATGGATGAAATATTAAATATGTTGTATGTGTTTAATGAAGGGTAGGTATCAAAAGCCGCCTGTTTTAAATGAAAAAAAAAATTATTATATATTAATATGACCTCCTACATTCTTTTTAAAATTTTGAAGGTTTAAATTACATTGAATGGACATGTAAATATTTATTTTTTGTTCATTGTTTAATTTTATCTTTTTGTTATATTTAAAACGCTATTCATTATTTTTCTTTTACTAGATCTCAGTTTAACACTTTCCACACTCAGCGTGTAGACCTTTGCAGTACTAATTGACGAGCAGGAACGATTTCTAGGATGGAGCCTGTATTCTATAGAAAGACTATACCGCTACTTAATAAAACGGTCAGCTAAACAGATTTTAATGGGGGGCTGCAACGGTGCACACAAGCATACGGAATAAGGTTCGTAGTTTTGGCCACTTTTTACTTTTTCGCAAGGTGAGAAAGATATGTAATAGAGCGCCAGGAAACGACGAATTTTCGGCAGAAAAACTCTTAATGCCGGGCTCTGGTAACGAAAAAGTAAGGTTACGTAGTTTTGGCCACTTTTTACCTTTTCGCTTTTTCGTAAGGTGAGAAAGATATGTAATAGTGCGCCAGGAAAAGACGAATTTTTGGCAGAAATACTCTTAATGCCGGGCTCTGGTAACGAAAAAGTAAATAAGTCCTATTGCTATACATTGTAAATTACTTCCTCTTACACGTGGTGTAGCCAGCATTTATGTTTTGTGGGTCCTCGATACCGAAAAACGATTGACGACAAATAGTCCGTCTGGTCAACACCACTGCCTAAACCGATTCTCTAAAATTGATATTCCCCGATAGATCTGGACGAACTGAAGAGAGAATTAAGGGTTTAAAATGAATATTTTGTTTTTGAGAGTACTTTACACGCAATCGTAATAACATTTCCAATATTTTATCAAATGTGACACTTTTCATTGAACTGTTTCTTCAGATAGCATAAAGGAGGCTTAAGTAGTGCAGGTGTCATGTTCGTTGAATTCCTAGATTTTCGGAAAATTGTAAAAGTACACTTTCTGGACGTCTTCCCACAACTACAGTAAACCCTCGTCAGCACGAACTCGTATAACACTTTTTTTGCCGTAACACGAAAAAAAACTTGGGTCCCGGCTAGGGATTACTGTAATTTACAATAATCGAAAAACACGAATTTTCATAACACGAACTTTGATTATGTCGGTCCCTTGGAATTCACATTTATGAGGATTTACAGTATAATATTGAATATTGAGATATTTTGATTTATGATAAATTTTTCGAAATATAATATAGTCCCATTTTTGGTAAACTTTCTGTATTTTCAAAAATTGCAAAAAATTAACATTTTAAAACTACAAAATTGAAGATATTTTTCAACAGGCAAAGTCTGTTGTAAACAATTAGCTTTTAAAGAAAGGTCATGTTCAATTCTTCAAAAAACGAGTAATTTTCACATTTATGCTTGAAATTTATGCAATTTATGAAAAAAAGCTTTTTCTCAAAAATTTGCTCCATTTTTTAAGGTACTCTTAAAAATGGCGGGGGCTCATTTTCGTTGAATTCTCTGAATTTTTGAAAACTGCAAATTTAGAAATAATATGCTGTTGTAACATCACTAGTTTGTTTAGGTAAGAAGTTACTGTTCCACCGTTTCAGACTTTTGTTATTAGAACTTTATTAATCCTAAGCAATACTTTCTTCTTTTAACCATACTCTGATATTTACAAACAAAATTGAATCTTCGTGCATTAACTGTTTGTAGGAACTCCAGCATTATCTTACAGATAAGCGATCATAAACACTTTGCAATATTATCTTGCGTAGTACCTGTCCATGTACACAACAGTTGTGTATTGTTCACAACATAACGCTGAACAAGGTCTTCAGAAAAATGACAGGGTCCTCTGTGTTCCCGAGGGAAGGAATGCAAGTACAGAAAATATTCAAAATCTGTGTCATACTTCAAAAACTCAAACTGGGAGTGATGGCTCAGGGCATCAATTGATGTCATAGCAATGTCTCTTATCGGGAGGTTCTAGGTTCGATTCCCGATGGTAGCAGGACTAGCTTTTCATGTAGGTCGAATTCAGTCGCTGTCTGTAAGAGAATCCTAGCGACCGGCTGCTCTGATCGGTAGTTTTCATTGGTTTCTCTGAAGAATACCAGACGAATGTTGGAGCAGTACCCTAACAAACAGAACATGGAGCGCGCAGGATCTTTCCTTCCTCTTCCTTGTCCTATCCTCAACCTATACACACACACACACTAATATGCACCCCACCACACATGCCGGGAGCCTAGAGCTTGTCTTGCTTGGTGCGGTGCCACGCTGGTGGTAGATACCTGGTTGAGGGAAACACCGCTAGATGGTAGGCCGGAGCTGGATCTCACATCCAGGGGGGGGGATAAGTTCATGGCCACCTCCAGAGTAAAAACACGGACTAATAACCTTACCTGTTGATTCGCCCGAAATCACTAATCAATCAATCGAAAACTGGAAACATTTTAATAATTTGAGACAATCCTTGGCAATTCGAAGCACTGACACTGCTTGCGCCGATGTTCAGAGAACAATTTCCATCTCATCAAGATGACTCGGCTACAAAATAAGCTTGTAGAAGTAAATAACCAATATATTATTTAAAAATCTTTAAATGAGGTAATTGGCGGAAGAATAAGAATTGTTTAGGCTTAATGCTGAAGTAGACCTTTTTGAATATGGACCCTCATATCATAAAATCATGAAATGTGTATATAATTCATTTCTATGTCTGTCTACGTCAGAAGAATGAAATGGTCATTTTCCTGAACATCTGGTGTATAGTTACAAAAGACAACAGTAAGTAAAAGAGGATTATTAAGAATTGAAAATGAGCACCGGAGATATAACAAATTATGGAATTACAACGTTAAGGAAAATAAAACGAAGATTAAAAGAAATTGAAGTAACGATATCCGAAAACAAGTGCATCATTGTTAATATTTTAAATTTACCCCATCAAGTTCAATCAAAAGACCGAGAAGATAAAACTGGGCGAGTTTTTGCTATGAATTTATTGATAGGAACAGCATAATATTAAGAGGTTACTTCCTTTCAACTTTCTACTGTTTTGTCCTCCAAATCCATTCCCAGTTTTTTAAGGACCTGATGAATGGTCGCAAACTGAAATTCTAGTAAGAAATTCCCTTCAACATTTCTAAAATTTACAGAATTACGTTATTCAATAAGTCAGTTTCTGTAGTGATCAAACGCAACCAAAGCTTTCATGAGCAACCCGACACCTGCGGGCAGAATTAAAATTCCTGTGAAAAGTCAAGCGTTGTGGCTTTTTCAACTAGCCTTTTCCGCTAACCACATAAGACTTTTTTGCCGCTCCACACAAAGAAAAATTTCACCTCTCCCCCATTTGTGGTGCACTCATTCGCGGGCAGTGTTTCACAGAGGGTGCGGGAAGCTTTTTAGCCTGGTCACATGACCTTTGAACAAGTGCAGTGGGACCAACGAAAAAAAACAACACAAAGCTGAAAAACGTCGCGACCCGAAATAAAATTTTATTCCACGCTTATTCTGCGAACGAAATGTGAGTGGATAATGAAGTGTGGTAGATAATTGGCGGTGACGTGGGGAGCTAACTTCATTCAGCGAAACCTTTTTCTCGCAGGAAATCATGACATTTCAATGTTTCTTCCATTTTTTTTCTGCGGAGATGGAATTCGCCGGTTTTATTACATCTTCGCTGTGCAAATTTTTTTCAATTTATTATTTGGTTTGCAAGTTTGGATTGGATTAACTTTAATGAAATTCTTTGCAACTTTTCGTAATTTGACCTTCTCAATATGCTGGGATGCTACCAGAAGAATGTTAGTGAATTAGATGTAATTTAGTCGTCGAAATTATTATTAGCTTTACTGTTGGTGGAAAGGAATGTTGAGTCTGAAAATTGTAGCAGAGCGAGGTATTTCTTTCAAATTCAGTCAGCCTTCATACTGCTCGTTGTGTATATTTCGCGAATGTTCATTCCCGCCTGAGATATGGCATAATATTCTGGGGAAATACATCTTATAGCTCCCAGACTTTTAGATTACAAAAACGAATTGTACGAATAATAACCAAATCCCACCCACGTGATTCTTGTAAGCCTCTCTTCATTAATCTAGGAATTTTACCATTACCTTGTCTTTTCATTTACGAATCAGTGGTTTTTGTCAAAAATGACTTGCTTAAGGGCGGGAATATATTTTCAGAAAATGCCCATGCCTATTTCTATAATACTCGACGTAGAAATCATATTCATCAGGTGACAGTATCAACAGCTCATTACAAACACTTCACATACAATACATGTACATTACTTTACAACACTTTGCCAGATGACATTAAACGATTAAATTCGATAGAAAAGTTTAAATCCAAAGTGAAATCGTTTCTCTGCATAACTGTTTCTATACAATTAGAGACTATACTGAGCATCACAAGGAAAGTAACATTAATTTTAACAGTGATATTTTATGTATTATTTACCATTGGACTGTATAATTCTAAACAATATGTAACAAGTATTGTATCGCAGCTTCTGGGTCAATGATCCCCATCTCGATCAGGTTTTTCGTCCAGTTTCTCTGATCCATTGAGCAAATGCTGAGATGGCCCCTTGTTTTGCTTCTGGACATAAATGTAACTTCATTATCTGTGCACGTCTTCTACAATTCAGTGGGAAATACAGTTATTCAAATTATCGTTTCCATGTTGTCGCGGCAGAAAGTATTATTCCGTAGGAGAACATGGATGAGAGTCCAAAATTTATTGCTTATTTATCCTTGAAAATAGATTTTATTACATGGGAGCTTTTTTTAAATTCAAAATTCAAGTAGTATATGACATAGAGTAGGGATCACAGAATTTTGAAAATGTGCACACAATTCACTTTTCCCCATGACACGTCATACGCAGTTTTAACCGTTTCTCTGACGTTAAAAAAATATAGCAGTTAGCTTAAGACATTGCAAAGCAAAGTGAATTTATTTTACGATTGGTTTGAAACGGTTTACATGTAACAGATGAGGCATGTGTTGACTGTAATAGGTGAAACATATTAAACCTTCCAATTAAATATTGGATTAGTCAACATTATCTTCTCATTTTTGTTCTTCTTCTTCTTTTAGTACCATACTCTGATGAGTTACTAGGCTAGTCTCTAAAAACCCCTAGCGTCTTCTTGTGAGACTTATCCTGAGCAGTTATACCTAGGGTAGTTTGCCATTGCTTTCCCTAGGGGCGCTAGTGCGCTAATTTTAATACCAGATTGCGTAGGCCAAGATAGAATATCCTCAATATTATCCACTAAATTAAATAGAAACTCTATTTGGTTCTAGATTGCTAGAGGATTTAATGTTTCCAATATCGGCCAAGTGCCTTTCTTGGCATCTGTTTACATGCCAACAAGTGTTCGCATGCATGCCTATTTTTGAAACCTCAAAAATCCCACCGACTTTGGCCGGGTTTGAATCCGCGAACATGTTATGAGTAGCCTGCCATGATAACCACTATACCATCAAAATTAGTATTAATATTATAAGTCTATGTATTTCCAAACGACCCCAGCGCCCAAGGGTTGGTACACCTGAATATTGTACACCTGTCTGGCGTAGCGCAATTAAATAGTCTAGTGTGGGTGATGTATCATCTGCTTTGTATCGGAGTTGTTCCATTTGCGCTGAGTAGATTGTGCCAAATGAGAGCCATTCTGTCATAAGTAAAGTGTGGAAGTGTGGCCATTTTCTGTAGTGCTCTCGTTCTCTCTCTCTCTCACTCTCACTCTCTCTCTCCGTTTGTCTGTCTCTTCTCCTCTCCAAATCTCGCGAATCTGTCCCTTTCCCTACTCCCCCTTTCTAACTCTTCTTATATCTCTTCTTTCCTCCTTTTTCCTTTCTCTCCTCCCCTTGTCCTCCTTGTCCTTCCCTCTCTTTTTCTCTGCCCCTCCACATCTTCTTCTCTGTTCCTCCCTCTCTTCCTCTCTGCCGATGCCTCGTCTCCTCTCTCCACATCTTCATCTTACCCTGCCCTTCCCCTTTCCTATCTCTCCCTCTTTTCTACCCCTCTCAATCTCTCTCTTCTCTTTGATATTCAGTATTAATGAATAATATATGTCGTAATATCATTTAACAAGAACTAAGGTTTAGTATCAATATATTCGTACACTTCGCAAATTATCTGACCCCATACATATCATATACAGTTGCATGGTTACCACCCTCAACTGTTTCTTCAGTGCACAACAATATCGGGTGACGCCGCGGACTAATTCTTCTTTCAGCAACTTCAACTCATCAATCCCCCCTGTTCATTCGATTTTTTTTCTTGAAAAATTACGAGTCACGAACAAATCTTTATACTTTTAACGAACATTTAACCATTTAATTGAATTAAGAGATTTGATTAAATAAAACATGGTCCGATCCAGGTGCTTGGTAAGAATGATTCCCTGTCTGCAGACTTTACATGATCTACCTTAATTTCGTCGTTCAAACAGATTTTCCTTTACCAATTAAGCCTACGTATCATGTTTTTGTTACGGTTATCTTGAAGTCCCGTGACCAATATATTGCCGCCTTACTATCTGTGCACTATGTGGTTGGACATTAGCTAAATTTACGAAGTCTAAATCTTCTCCCCCTCCTCTAAAGCTCCCTCTCCGTTCATCACACCTCACACCCTTAACATCTCTCTCCTCAGTCGTTCTCTCTTATTGTTCCTTGATTTCCCCTGTTGCTATTCTCTGTTTTGCTCTCTAGTCTTCTCTTCTTTTCTTGCTTCTTCTTCCTATATCACTTTCGCTTCGTTTCTCGCATACCATTTCTTCGTTGCTTCCTTTTCTTCTGTTGACTCCTCTTTCTCATATGATTCCGCTTCATCTGATAATTGAGCTTTCTCTGTTGCTTACACTTCCTCTGTTGCTTGAATTTTCCCCGTTGCTTCCTCTTCCTCTGGTGGTTTCGTTTCTCTTGCTTACGTTTCCTCTGTTGTATTCCTCTGCTTTATCTTCCTTTGTTGCTTATTCTTCCTCTGTTCCTTTCTCTTCATATGTTACATTCTCTTCCTATGTTGCATTCTCTTTCTCTGTTCCTTTCTCTTCCTCTGTTCCTTTCTCTTCTTCTGTTCCATTCTCTTCCTCTGTTGCTTTCGCTTCCTCTTTTGCTTTCGCTTCCCCTGTTGCCTTCGCTTCCTCTGTTGCCTTCGCTGCCTCTGTTGCCTTCGCTGCCTCTGTTGCTTTCGCTGCCTCTGTTGCTTTCGCTTGCTCTGTTGCTTTCGCTTGCTCTGTTGCTTTCGCTTGCTCTGTTGCTTTCGCTGCCTCTGTAGCTTTCGCTTGCTCTGTTGCTTTCGCTTGCTCTGTTGCTTTCGCTGCCTCTGTAGCTTTCGCTTGCTCTGTTGCTTTCGCTTGCTCTGTTGCTTTCGCTTGCTCTGTTGCTTTCGCTTGCTCTGTAGCTTTCGCTTGCTCTGTTGCTTTCGCTTGCTCTGTTGCTTTCGCTTGCTCTGTTGCTTTCGCTTGCTCTGTTGCTTTAGCTTGCTTGCTCCTTTTGCTTCCGATACTCATCTAAGTACAGTGCGCCAGGAAAGTCTCTCCACAGTGACACCTTGCTGGTGAGTGTGCTGGTAACGATAATTTCGTTGGTAGCATTGGTTGCGGCGTGTATTGAAAGAAGACGTTCATTGCGTTCTCAGCACAATTACAACAGATGCTGTTTGTCTCTTTGTTTTCTCAGTCATCTGGTTGCTAGAAATACAAATTTAATTTTTAGTCGAAGGCACTCAATCGGTTTGGTGCGGAGTGACTTTCTTGCCGCTCTGTATTGTGTATATTTGTGATGGTTCTGATTAGAATCCTTTTGTATATCAAATCTTACTAAATGTTTTAAATGTTATTTTTTTCTATGTTGCAGGTGAGTAAAGGACCATGCAATGTGACCACATTTGATGGTGAGTATGAAGTTTCGTACTGAGTTGAGATTGAAAGCCATCATTATTTTATAAGATCCTTTCAGTGTAAATATTTTATATTGCCTTTTTTGGGAGCAAGAAAGATCATAATATTTACTTGATATATATTTGTTTGAGATACACCTAGATTTAGTGTTTATATTTCAAAAGGGATCGAATCTTTGAATAGATTGTGTGCAAAGTAATTCAAAATAATACGATTTAAGTATTTGTATTCAATAATATTTACATTACGTCATCCTAACGACAAATTTAATTCTATTAAAATAATAACTTTAGTTAGTCAAGCGTTTTAATTTTTTGGCCTCCGAAAAAAAGAAACAGTGGGAAAACCTTCATGAACGTGTTTCAGGTACTACGCATGTATGCTACAGACGATTTCTGTGAAGAGTAAATATGTTAACGGTTTCTTCACATTCAGCACTTAACCTATTTTCTCAAGGATGAATGGTTGAATTTTAAATAATATTAAGGGACGTGAAAGAAAATTAGAGCTTTTACTGTATTTGGTTTAAATAGAAAGTTCGAAGACAGTTACATTATTGAATTACTCAACAAATGAATAGTGCAACGTCAATAACCAAATCTTTTTGTTTATGTAATATTAAATTTTTTTAAGAGTTACATTACGTAGACAGATATTGTCTGCAAACGTTCTGTACATAATGAAGAATGTCTATATTTTTCTTACTTTTTAATCAAATATAGAACATATTTCTTCGAATATAAAAAGTATACTACGTTCGTGCAGTCGAACGTGATAAACTCAAATTAGGAATTGAATGTGTGATTATTTAAATGTGTGATAATTCGAATGTCGCATGTGGCCATTTTTTGAATCCGTCTACTAATCGGAGGCGCCGACTGGTCGGAGGCGCCGACTGGTCGGACGCGTCACTTGGTCGGGCGTGTCGCTTGGTCGAACTGGTCGGAAGCGCCGACTGGTCGGAGGCGCCGCTTGGTCGGACGCTTAGCTTGGTCGAACTGGTCGGAAGCGCCGACTGGTCGGACGCAACGACGTCCACAGTGTTACGTAAATTTGTCCTCTCACGACCTAGTGCGCATAATGATGCAGCCTCGCACCCGAGAACCTCGCGCAGACAGAAGCAGTGGGCTGCAAAAACCGGGCGGGGGCGGTTGCTAATCGGATTAAGGCGAGTGGTGTGAGCTGAGGGCTGGGGGGGGAGGGGTGTCCTCCTGACGAAGTGCGGACAGGGTAAACACGCCCTTGCTGCCTGCGAGGAAGGAAGGGGGACTTCCATAGAGCCATTATCATAAACCCGCAAAATTTGCCACGTCGCAGTGGGCTTCTAGCGCGCGCAAGGGAGTCTTCAGGTGGAGAATTTGAAGCTCCTTGCGCGCAAACAACACACGAGAGGCTTATGAGTTGTCCACGACGAAATCTCCGTGTAAGTGAGGAGTTTTTTTAGTTGCGCACGAAAAATCATTCGAAAAAGTGATGAGTTTATTGAGTTGTACACGATAAAATAGTCTCAGAAGTAATTAGTTCGAGTTGTACACGAAAAAACATCCGCAAAAGTAATGAGGAGGGAACGGATTTTATTGTAATAAAAATACCAAATATGTTAATATATATTTGCTTATTTTTTCCAAAACATGTAAGAAAAAATAGTAGATATCTGAAATAAAAATTCATTATTTTGTTTAAATTTGTTTTCTACAACCATTCTTCGACCATAAAACGTCGCCAATCGGAGTGGATTCGGAGTGGCTGAAAGTAGGTTCTATCTCTAATGAAGTAATTGAACACTAGACTTCACCACATATATGAATTTTATTCGAAATATGAAATACGCTCATAGTATATATTACAATATTTACGAGGAGACGGTGTACAAGTGAATAGCAGAACCGTGTAGCGAGTGATGGATCCCAGGGGAGAGGATTCAAGGGTATACACCATCCCTCCAAATCGAACAACGCGATAAGACAATTTACTTTAAAATATATTTGTTAGTTTCCGATAGAGTAACGAATGTCCTGTTTGAAACTTAAGCAAGAACGTAGTTGAAATTACTTTTGTTACAAAAATCCACCATCCTTTACTCCGAGTAAGCAGTAAGCAGTGGGAGGAGATAAATTTGACAATTCATGGCGAACAATTCATGGCAGGTGGTCATAGAACTGTAGCAGAATTACATTTGATTTATAATAAAGATAATCCCGCAACATATATTGCAAACGCGCATATGAAACGTTCCGTTTCGACGTATAAATATATTAAAATGTAGCGAAATATGTTATAATTCGTACAATATGTAAAAATATGTAATTATACCAAAATATGTAAAACTATGTAAAATAAAAATAGTTCTAATTCATTCAGAATATCTTGTTAACTCTAAAAGATATAATTGAATGCTCGTATCTTGTTCGTGTAAAAACATGTAATTATATAGAAATCCTTTCCTTAGTGATGAGTTTATTAACTTGAACATGAAGAAACATCCGCAAAGGTTGTGGTTTTATTGAGTTGTGGACGAAAAGACATCTGGAAAAGTGGTGTTTTAATTGAGTTGTGCACGAAGAAAAAATCACAAAAGTGATGAGGTTATTGTCTTGTGCACGAAGGAATAAACGCGAAAGTGATGAGCTTATTGAATTGTGTACGAAGAAATATTCGCACAAAAGGTGAGTTTATTGTGTTGTGCACGAAGAAACAAATGCAAAACTGATGAGCTTATTGAGTTGTGCACGAAACATCTGCAATAGTAATAAGTTTGTGTGACGGTGTTAGTGTAAAGCCTTGTAAAAACGACAGTGACGAATTTGTAATAATAACCATAAGTTTTAACAATGTACCCATAAATTTTACGATTCAAAATAATCGAATGAAAGAAAAGATTAATATCTCATAATTCCATTGTACGGAAATTTGAGTAACTGTGTACACATTGTAAGATGAGGAAACTTGTTTTACTGCATGCATATTTGCAAAGTTCTTGTTTGTTGGTGGCAAAATTTTCTACATTAAATTAATCTCGTGGTTAGAGGCTGTTAATTGATAGAGTTTTAAGTGTAATTCCCGAAGGTCTATTGTTTAGGTACTATATTGTCAAGAGGTCCACGGAGACACGCCGAATAATAATGTTCTAATTATTATAAAAAATGTTTAAAAAATTTGGTTCGATTTTCAAAACCTCGTAATAAATTGTAGCCCAACAGACACCAATCTGTGATCGATTTGACAAAACAAAAATACATAACACAATATCCTCTACATTATCATGTGGCAGTGTAGTATTTTATCTGAATTTAAATCACATTAAAAAGTAGTAAACTAAAATTCATTACCTTACATAAAATATAATAAAAAGTTTTGAGATGATCTTCACTTCACTTATTGTCGGAGCCTTGAATATTAATCTACAGTTCAAAGACCTCACGTACTTCTACGCCTCTACTATCTTTACAATTTTCTTGTTGTGTCACCAATCGCTCTACAATCCATTTGGGATGATTTAGTAATTGGGTGCTGTACTCCTTCCCGCCATGCCAACTTCACGAAGATTTTTTTTTTAATTATGCTTTATTTAGAAGGTCGCATGAACTACTAGGTCATTAGCGACCACATTCAAAATACAGTATATACAGTGTACAACAGAGCATACAACAAAATTTAAAATTAAACCACAAATTTATAATTTGTCAATGTAGGTAACTTTACATGAGGACAATTAACAATCATATTCAACAGCAACATAATATAAACAGAGAACATCACCAAAAAACTTTCACTGGTCGATGGATATGGTTCGTGATATCATTTATGGCAACCAAGAATAGTAGTACACTAAGCACAGATCCTTGAGGCACTCCGTTCTTTATTGTATATTTGTTCGAAAAAATATTCTTGAATTTAACTTGTAAAGATCTATTCTTCATGAACTGGGTTATGAAAGTTAGTATTTGGCCATCTATCCCCATTTCGTGGATAATTTTGATGATTCGATCTCTCCAGACCATGTCGTAAGCTTTTTCCATATCTAAACTAACTGTCACAAGATGTTGGTTTGTTATAAAGGCATCACAAATGTCACTATGGATGTTTACTAGATGGTCTGTTGTAGAACGATTTCGTATGAAACCACTTTGGAATGGTGAAATGTTGTTATGATGTTCGAGGTACCAATTAAGTCTTCTACTGACAATTTTTTCCAGTAATTTGCAGAGGGTGGACGTTAAGGAAATAGGTCTGTAATTATTCGGGTTGGTTGGATCTTTGTTAGGTTTAAGAATCGGGATAACTATAGATTCTCTCCATTTGTCAGGAAATTCGCCAGTGGTTATTATTTCATTAAAGAGTCGAGTTAGATATTCAATAGCATTTGTCGGCAGTTCTTTCAGAAAAACATTGTATATTCCATCTGGTCCTGGGCTTGAATTTCTAGTTCGAGATAGCACAATCTCAACTTCTTGTACTTGTACGGGATAATTTAATGTAGGATTACTTGATGAATTTTGTTGAATAATTCTATCCATTGTTATATTCGAATTAGATTTGTATATTTGAAATTCATAGTTAAAGTTACTGTCGCTTGAGTTATTAGCAAATGTAGAAGCTAGAATGTTCGCAATTTCTTCGTTAGAAGAGGTAGTTCTGTCGTTATGTACCATAAATTTAGGATGAAAGTTCTGCTTGTAGCAACCATTGATAGCTTTGATTTTTTTCCAATTGTCTGCTGGGTTAGAGAAGCAATTTATTGATGAGATAAAATCAATCCAACACTGCCGTTTATTTTCTTTATATATTCGTCTTGCTTTTGCTCGTGTTCTTTTATAATCAATATGATTTTCTATGGTTGGATGCCTCTTGTATTTGTTGAATGAGTGTCTGTATAATTTATGGGCATTTTTGCAGTCTTCATTCCACCAAGGTAGTTTTTTCCTTATTGGTTTTCCTGAAGATTTTGGGATTGTTTCATCAGCTGTTTTTAGGATGAGATCAGTCAGTTTCTCAATTTTTTTATTGAGGGAGTTTGAGGAATTCTCCTCTAACATATTAATTTCATTTATTTTTGTTGATAATATTTCTTTGTATCTGTCAAAGTTAGCGTTTTGGAATTTCCATCGAGGATGATAGTGCAAGCAGACACTGAGGTATTATTAAAGTAAGATATAAGAATGGGAAAATGGTCACTTCCATGTAAGTCTTCTGTAGTACTCCAGTCCCATTTAGAAGCAATAGAAGATGAACATATTGTTAAATCAATTGCACTGAACCTTTTGTGTGTATTATTAAGGTGAGTGTATTGATTTTTGTTAAGTATCAATATATTTGGGTCTTCTAATACTTTTTTAATAATCTTGCCTCTACTGTCATCTTTATACGATCCCCACATTAGGCTGTGACTATTAAAATCACCTACCATAATAAAAGGCTTAGGTAGCTGATCTATGATTTTTAATATTTCATTTTCTGTAAAATTATAACTATTAGGGAGGTAGATATTACAGATACTCAAATATTTTCTTCCCATGTTGATTTTGACTGCTGTACATTCAATATTGGTGTTTATATAAATTTCATCTGCTTGAATAAGTGATTTTATATATATAGCTATGCCTCCACTGGATATTCTTGGATTATTTCTATTCTTTAAGTATACAGAATAATTTTTTAATTGTGGTATCACCCTTTCTGAATTATTAGTTTCCTGCAAGCATATTACATCTGGATTATATTTGTTAATCAGAATAAACAGATTTTCTCTTTGAGGCCTAAATCCATTTATATTCCATTGTAATATGCTTTCAACCATTGTTAGTTAATATTTAATTTAATTGGATGAAATACTTTAACTTGTATCACTAGAGTACTCTGATTCATTGCTTTTAATGTGTTTATTTAATTTCTTTTTTAGATTTGTAAATCTTCTCTTCATATTTTTATCCTTTAATTTTGGATATGTTCTTTCTAACATTTCAATCAATTGAGTTAAATCAGGGGTAAATTCTAGAGCTATTTCAATTACCTCAGTGCCGTTTTTAGTTTTTTCAAGAAAACTCTTCATTTGAATAAAATTCAAGGGATATTTGTTGTTTGGGTCCAATAATATTTCCTTGAGAGGGGCCAGTTGAGTGTTCAGTTTTTCAGATTCTTCAATATTAGTACTTTCTAATCTTGACTTTTTATAATTCTTCTCTTTTTCTTTTTCATTGAGGTCAATATTGAAATGTTTATCAGGTTCTGATGAGGGTTCAGTAAGTGGGTCTGAGGTTGTTGATGATAAGGATATAGGTCGTTTCTTAATCAAATTATTTGTGGAGTTGGGGTTGTTTGATTGTGGAATTTGAAGAGCAGGGAAGTCACCAAATTGAGGTTGGGTTAATACAGGGGCATTATTATTGGCCTCAAGATCTTTCTTCAAAGTGTTGTCTTCACTCTCTTTTGTGTGAATAGTTTCTTCAATTTGAGTGCATGAGTTAGATGGTGGAGGTACTTTTGAGGTTACATTCATATCAGTAGAGGGTGATATTACTTTTTCATTGGTGTTATCTGCAGGTTGAGGATTTGGTATAGAAGAGAGACTATGGTTATGTTGTTCAGTAACTTCAGTTTCCATTTCATTATTTCCACTGGGTTTACTTGGACAAAGCTGAGCTACATGTCCTTCTTGATTACAAATAAAACAGGTCATGATATCAGTAGAGAAGTATACACGGTATGAGGTATTGTCAAAATATACAACAGTTGAATCTGGTAGTTTGTTTAGATCTTCAGGTTCTATGTACACTTGTCTTCTGAAGCTCATAATATGCGAGAAGCCCGGTTCTGATATTCCTGCTTTTATGAACGAGATCTTGGAGGATGTTGTAATTTTCCTTTTGGTGAACTCCTTTTCAATTACATTGTGTGGTATGATTGGGCACACGTTGGATATAATTACCCTTTTAAGTTTACTAATGAGAGGTCTAACATTGAGTTCACGATTCTTTATAACAATTGTTTTATTTTTATCAGTGAATTTATCTGCAACGGCTTGACTTGACAGAAAGATACATATTCGGTTGTTAGATATGCGTGAAACAAATCTAATATTACTAGCATCAACAATAGAGGCAACCTTGCTAATATAATCTTTAATTGAAAGTCCTTCTTGAGCTTCGATTACAATAGCTTGTTCTTTAGATGGAAAGGAATCTGATGATGTAGCACCTGCATATGACTTCTTTAATGACATACCTTGTTGTGAGTCCGTACTGTTGGGGGTTATGTCTCTCCTGTTGTCAGGAGAATCCATTTTTCCTGGAGGTACAGCTGCATCTGCAGCTGTACGTGAAATTCACGTGATGATATACTGTGTTTTGCTTACAGTATTAGAAACAGATTCGTATAGTTACAACAAGTTAGGTAAATAACTCGTGTATCGTTTGTACACCACTGTTCACAGCACGACCTACTCGTACGGCGTATCGAAGTGGACTGACTCACGAAGATTTTATTAACCCTTTAATCGTCGTGATCTTTCAACTTTAATAAAAGATTGGTAATTGTCACATGTGCAATACCAGATATCTGAATGTGATCGTCGAAAAATGACCAAAACGTTTTATATTAATTGAAAGTGACGGAAAATAAAGTTTAATGATCAAGTAATGCCACTTTTGTAATAGGAATGAAAACTGAATTGGAAAGTGAGGTTTTCTACAGCAAACCAAGCAGAAAAGGTATCTCGAGCTCTTAATCTTCCATCACACGCGTCCCCGAAGCCGGGCAGCCATCTCCGATCCCACGCCCGCTCGCAAACACTCGCCCACACAGCCTCCGCTCTGCACGAAACCCCACGCGCGAAAAACATCTGCCGGCGCGAAAGAAGCTTAAGCCTCGACCTCTGCCCTCTAAACCGGCGGACGCGGAGGAGTCCAGCGATGCGCGAGGTGGAAATCGCTACCCCTCTACCCGCCCCACCCCACCCTCCCCTCCCTCTCATCCATCGTCGTTTCCTCACCGCCATGGCCCGCCACGCCCCTCCCCATCAGGGCTCTTCCCTCCACGCCCCTCTCCGCCACGCCCTCTCGCCCCTCCCCTCCCCGTCTCTCACTTCAGCGACACGCCCTCCTCGCCACGCCCCTCCCCGCCACGCCCCTCCTCGCCACGCCCCTCCCCGCCACGCCCCTCCCCGCCACGCCCCTCCCCGCCACGCGCCCGTTAACCCCGCCACCCCCTCACCGTCACTCCCAACCCTGCCCCTCCGCTCATCACTCCCCCTCTCGCCACTTCCCTCTCCGCCACTCCCCTCCCATCCAATCCCCTCCCAACCCCTTACTTCCGCGACATGTCCCTTCCCGCCTCTCCCCTCCTCACCTCTCCACACCCCGCCACTCCCATCCCCACCCTCCTCTCCCCGCTCTCCCTCCCCGCATCTCCTCCCCGACACTCCACTCCCCGCCTCTCCCCTCTCCACCGCTCCCCTCCCCGCTACTCCTCTCCCCGCCACTCCACTCCCCCTCTTCCACTCCCCACTCCTGTCCAATCCCGCCACTCCAGTCCCCCACTTCCTCTCCCCGTTACTGTCCTATCCCGCCACTCGCTTATTTCGCCACTCCACTCCCTGTCACTCTCCTTCCCCGCCGCAACCCTTCCCCCTTACGACCTTCTTGCCACTCCATTTCCTGCCATGCCCTTCCCCGCCACGCCTCGCTCCGCCCCACCTCACCCGGCAACGCTCTTTCCTGCCGGTCCACGTTCCCCTGCACGCTCCCATCCGGCAGCCAAGCTCGGCTAAGGAAAGTTTGTGAGAGCTTTCGGCAGAACGGCTGTGATCGGTCTGTGCGAACTTTTTACGTTGCTTTCTGCGAACTGCTGTGTTCGTCTGTAGCTATGGCGTTTTTTTTTTGTTCAATGTCGCTCGATGTTTGAGGGCTTCACGTAGAGGATATTTATTTATATGCAGCAAATTATGGATAGTCGTGCGATGAAAGTTTAAAATTACCAACTTATTTTGTGTTTGCTTGTACAGAGAACAAGCGAATACAAAATACAAATAAATACAAACTAATCCTATCTGGCCTAGATAGTCGAGGCACAGATTAGGTACTACACAGAAAGGGGAGGGTAGCTCCCTGCATCTTCAGTGTGGAACCGCGCAGCGTGGACCGCCATCTTGAAACTGCAAAGGATCCGCAAGAGTCGGCTCAAACGCCATTTTCTCAAAAATGGCTCTAAATGTTTTGTCTTACTCTTCCTACAGGTAATGCTAATTGCACTGTTTATTATGACACAAAATTTACTTTAGTGTTTTATTTTCTTTTTCAATTACACGAATGTCATTTTTTGAAATACCTCTCACGCCGTTAATATACACATTTCCAGCAACTTGTAAACACTATTGCATTTGTGAGTTAAAATGTTTTAAATGATTTCAAATAAAGTTTTCTGAAAACTCAAAAGTTTTTCTGTGAGAAAGATCTTCAATTTCACATTTTTAGTTACGCTTAAACGACACGGCTTCAATTTTTTTAAATGAAAATTGTCATTTAGGACAAGGTTTTACTCTTCTTTAATATTTTTAAAGTAATATTTCGGCCATACTATTAGGATAATTTGAAAATTACCGAAGAATATAGAATTTTTTATCTATATTTTTTATTAATATTTTCCTATGTGCAATATAAATATTTGCCTAGTCAATGCAAATGTCCCCTCTAGTTTCGTATGTTTTTGCTAGTTATATACAGCAAATACGAGTAAAATGGAAATAAAAGGCACCTTTACCACCATTCACCACACAACAAATGCAGTCGTACAGCTGCTTACACACTTTCAATATGGCGACCATGCGCGTCATATCGGCGCACGGATTGTGGGTAGCTTTCCTTTCTGTGTAGTACCTGTTCTGTGGTAGACGTCTAAGGCTGAAGGGTTGTAGCATCCTCATGCCTGAAGGGTGGCACCTATGCAAGCTCTAAGCCAGTGATCTCAACATTATAAATGGAGGCACAACTGCAATGGTTTGAAGTGCTGAAAATCGTGACGATAGTTTTTCATTAGGTTGGCTGCGGTGAATGTCTACCTACAGACTGTCTTACAAATTAAATGTGTCATGTGATCGTCTCTGTAAGCGAAAATGCCAAAGTATTGCGTAGCATTCGGTTGTAAAGAACAGCAAGAAACTGTAAACTAGATGCAACTTGATTAGATGAGACTTACTTTGGCAGCCATTACTTTAATTTTTTATGATTCCGACGATTATTATTTTCTATAAATTGATCTAACAAAATTATTAAAGATATGGAAACTAAAAACACTCCCATGCGTGAATGTTAAAAACGTCTCAAGCAAGACTGGATTTTGTTAAAGTGTTGTATGTAAACTTCAATTTCAAAGGATTAAATCTTGGTTACTTTTGACTCTTTATTCAGTTTCAGTTAACCTAAAAGAGAATAAACGTTTAAAATTGAAATGAGACACTAATTCCTGCTATTTGACTTTGAGATAACAGGACAGAATAGAGATTCGTCATCATGCGGACAGTCACATTTTTTTAGCACTGAGTGTTGTATCCAGTCTACACTAGAGCTTACTGCTCTAAGCTCCCGACTGAACCCACGACATTTGTAGTAGTATAGTGCATGAAAATGTTTGTGTGTGTAAGAGGAGAGAGAATAGAAAAACGAACAAGGCATTATCGATCTTCTGAATATGGACAGTTCGAATTTAGTATTGCTTTTGTGCATCTGTGCATGCGTAGAAAATCGAGATTGCAGTCGATTTCTGTAACATACACCGTGCTCCTTGATATGGGGTCGAATTCATGCTGCACCCTTTAAATGTGTGTTCTTGGATGTTCCTTAAGGGACTAACTCAGTCGTTTGTTTAGTAAGATTGGATCAGTGAGTGACCCCTCGTTTCTGATGGAGGAGCTTGTTCTTTAGTGTGTATAATTTGGCTTCCTTGTAAACAGTTTATGTTATGTTATTTCTATGAAAAGTTGCGTCGCTATCATTAAAATCGTTCTTAATAATTTCGCAGATATTTTAGTTGTAATCGCTACACTTCATGCGATCTACAAAAGGGTACATCATAAAAATTAACCATCCAAGAGACGTACAATAATAAATAACGTCAACGTATACTACTCGGTTTAGACGCGTTTTATATGAAAAACATTGAGTGTGTACATTTTGCGTTCATACAAAAGTGTACACTTAAGCGTTCACTCAAGGAATTTTTCATTTCTAGATCGAATGAAATGTGGGCATCCATGAATAAGTAGTTATTTGAATCAGCCATTTATTGTCCGTCATGGATTTGGTGCCTAGCTCATAGCACTAAGCATAAAGGTTTGCGAACGGTCGTGGTAGTTCAATGACACGTCTTGTCAGTAATATGTTTCAAACTTGTTGAGGAATGCGCTTCCAGTTATAGATTTTTTAACTGTTGCCGAACTCGAATCAAGCCTATCGCAAAATAAAGCTGATTAGAACATTCTAATTTTTTAAAGCTTCTATCATTAGTTTTTTAAATGAAACATATTCCCTATTTAGAATTCATGTTTCTCCATGATACATTTTTTAAACTTATTTGACGTTACGATAGCTTAATAAAACTGTATATACATAGTGTGTGTGTGTGTGTGTGTGTGTGTGTGTGTGTGTGTGTGTGTAACTAGATTCGCAGTTTTTATTTTAAAAACATGGATGCCAAAACGCGAGTTTTATTTAGTAAAATATTTCGCCTTTTACAGAAACATAACATTCAGTACACTTACGCAACTAATGAACTAATTAGGATCTAATTAGAGGACGCTCCCGGGATGAATACTCTCTCAATCACTTATTTATCAATCCCTGATATCCGAAAAAAGACGAATCTCACAAAGAATTAATTGTTGATAATAAAGGAATACGTTGCCGACAGCACCATCACTACATAAAAACAATGTACGTCTTACCCAGATTCGATATCACTGTAGCTACGTCAGTTTCCTTTGCCCTGTCTGAACTTTTTCAATCTATAGATCTCTGCTTGAGGGAGTTTGTGTGTGTGTGTGTGTGTGTTTGTGCGTGTGTGTTTGTGCGTGTGTGTGCGTGTTTGTGTGTGTGTGTTTGTATGTGTGTGTGTTTGTATGTGTGTGTGTTTGTGTGTTTGTGTTTGTGTGTTTGTGTTTGTGTGTTTGTGTTTGTGTGTGTGTGTGTGTTTGTGTGTGTGTGTGTGTTTGTGTGTGTGTGTTTGTGTGTGTGTGTTTGTGTGTGTGTGTGTTTGTGTGTGTGTGTTTGTGTGTGTGTGTGTTTGTGTGTGTGTGTGTGTGTGTGTGTGTGTGTGTGTGTGTGTGTGTGTTTGTGTGTGTGTGTGTGTGCGCGCGTGTGTGTGTGTGTGCGCGCGTGTGTGTGTGTGTGCGCGCGTGTGTGTGTGTGTGCGCGCGCGTGTGTGTGTGTGCGCGTGTGTGTGTGTGTGTGCGCGTGTGTGTGTGTGTGTGCGCGTGTGTGTGCGTGCGTGCTTGGGGGGCGGAGAGGTGAATGCAAAAAGTTAAGCAAGCCGGAAATGGCGCTGGTGTTAGGGTAGTGTGACGAAGTGGACCGGTTTCCGGGAATTCTCAGTGGAGGCTAGCTTTCTGGGAGCGCACGTCCGAAAGTTGTGTGACCTGTTTCACATTCTCTCCCTCCGCGCAAAAGCTTTCGACTTCTCGAGCTTAAGCCTATGGTTTCCAGCTTGTTCAGCGCAACTACATTCGGACGTGGAAATTCCTCGATTCATTGAAAATCAGGTTTTGGGTAGCACTCGGACCTTGTATTGGATTCTCCGAATTGCGATATTGCTTATTTTATGTTATAGTATAATAGAAATCTCTTAAACTGCTGTTCATTGTAAGTAAAAGGGAGAGATCTGGAGATAAATTACCTACTTTTGGGAAAATCTCAACGATTTTTATAATGCACATTTCCACATTTGTGTACAGGCCACAGCATTAGTAATTCTCCCAAGGATTAGTTTACAATTTCTTTACATTTTCTCTTTAATTCAGATTTGTTGTTGTTTTATGGATGTTTTCCATGAACCTGTTGGATTCCTCTAATCAGTTAAAGTAATGTGTTGTATTTTGTTCTTTCAACCAGTTTGTACTCTAAATTATTTTTCTTTTAAATTTCTGTAGCTCTAAATTTCACTTATACGTTCCTCACCTATTCTTTTCTTTAACAATTTTTATCTGTAGATTCAAAATATACCTAAATTAATAATTATTTTGCGCTGGCGGAAAGAAGAGTATAAATTGAGTGTGTTAAAAAAGATTGCAAGAAAAATAAGCACTTTGTGAATTGATTTTTGTTGAGACACACGTATATTCTATTACTTCTCTTGTGTTTTGCACAACGATGAACATTGCAGAAGTGGGAACACTTCTACATTGAGTTTAAGCGCATTTTATTTCTCTTGTTTTCACCTGGGCGTTCATTTTTCATTCTTACTACGTCTGCAGGTTTACTCTTTCTCTTAAACTTTCGTAATTTAACTCACTCTTTTCCCCTCGTCAGCAAGTTTAATTTCAGCGTTGCATTTTCGAAGTCGGATTCTGCGACAGTGTCGTCACCTAGCGACATTAACTTTCCGTCTTAGTTTATTCCATCAACGCGACCATACTGCCTCGTTCTAATTTAATGAATACTCTTGATGTGAGGTACCTGCATTTTTACGTTAAATGTGTTTCTTTTGAGTAAATAACTGATTTAAACTGATTAGGATTCATCTTAGGAACTTGACACTGCATTTCTTTAAAATTATTCATCAAAATGTTCAAATCATTACACAAGGCCAGAACAGACTGATATGACTGAGGAGAGCCGTTGTCTTGTCTCTGATAGGAAGATCCACCTCTGACATTGGTAGATTTTCGATACTGACTATATGGAGCTAGGTCGAAAACAGTAATTATAGGAGCCCAATTATAGCGGCAGTCTGCTCTGATCGATAGTTTTCTATGGTTTCTTCGATTAATACGAAGCGAATGCTAAAATAGAACCAAGAGCCAATTATCACGTATATCACTATCATCACTAATCACAAATCACTATTCACTATTATCATCAGATCACTAATCACTATTATCATTAGAACAAAGAGCCAATTATCACGTAAGACCTTTTGTTTATCATTTTTATATCTTTTTATGATCTTCTCGCTTTACTGACACATATTTTCTTTTCATGTATAGTACAATACCACACATCTTGCGAGTCGAGAACTTCTTAGCGGCTGGGACGGTACTTCACTGGGAGGGATATTGAGAGGAGGAACCTCAATTATTGAAGGTGCAGGTCGGTGCCGGATATAACGTTTATCCGGTTATATCTCGAAGTGCCGACCGGGAGAGTTGGCGCAGGGCATCAACTGATGTCACTGCAGTGCCTCTGACCGGGAGGTCTTACGGTTGGAGTCCAGACGGTGGCAGGCTTTTTGACAATAACCGCATAGCAAGGTCGAGTTCAGTCGCCGTCTGGAGGAGGATTCTAGCGGCCGAGGGCTCTGATAAATAGTTTTCCGCGGTTTCTCCGATCAACACCCGGCAGAACCCTAATAAACGGGCCAAGGACTGTGTGTGATCTTCCCTTCTCCTTTCTTTTGCCATCTACACTCCTTACTTATACTTATACTTACATGCACTACACTATCGCAAATGCCGGGAGTCCGGTCCGGAGCCTAGAGATTGTTCCGAATGGGGCGGTGCTCCGCTACTGGGAGATACCTGGTTGGGGAAAACCCTTAAGATTTCGCCATCTTGCGATGTAAAATCACCGCCACCTCTAGAAGAAAAAAGATGTCCTACACTTACGGGATTATAAGCTTGGAAGTTGACGCGCCTGGCATCATCAATCAATCAATCAACGAAGTGCAGTTACGGGACTAATGATCAAAATAGTTGTCGCATCAACACAAAATATCAGTCAGTCAAAAACCAGAGACAATTTTAGTGACGGAATTTTAAATCGAAAGGCAAACAAATATTGCTTTTTATATTTTGTAGCCATTAAATATGAGTAGAAGACGTAAAGCAGAACAAAGTTTTATTCCGTAAACTCCAGTTTTGAAAGCGTAATAGGACGTCGTGTTAAATGAAGCGTCTCTGAAAACAAGAAGTCATCAATATTTTACCAGTCTTCATACCAGTCACAGGAATTATCCCCAAATATCTGAAATCAACACTACCACAGCTGAAAATACCATAGACTATGCATTACGAACTACAAAAACCATTCATTCTATACAGTTGCCGCATTCTTATTAAGTTTTTCAATTCTAAACAGTTTTTGCATTTCTATGAAAATATCTGTAAATAAATGTAACTACTGTAAAACAAGTTTCTTTTCTGTATCATTTGTTTGGTATATGTACATTTCTGTAAATATTTGTAAAATTGTACGAATTCTTATGTTTGCTAGCACGACTTTGTACAATACAATATAAAAGGTTTGATAAAATAAAAATATTAATAATAATAATAATAATAATAATAATAATAATAATAATAATAATAATAATAATAATAATAATAATAATAATAATAATAATAATTTCTGGCAGGTACATTTTCGTGTTTTTTTTTCGATTAATAGCAGACGAATTTTGGAGAAGTACCCACACACAGGTCGCAGACCGCGCCCAATGTTTCTTTCCTGATCCTGGTTCCGTCCTCTCTCGTACACACACTTTCACGCATTACACTAATATACTTTTCGGGAGACCAGTCCGAAGCTCGGACCTTGTCCCGGCTGAGGCGGAACACAATGGAAGAGAGATTTGAAAGGGAAACACAGGACGTTGACCTGTAGGTGGACGCCAGATATCGCATTCCAGAGGAACAAAACCACATGTATAACCTAGACTACACTCACGGGACTGATGACCAAAGTAATTAAAAACCCGGAAACCCGAAATGTTCATTACATTATCAAACATATACTAAACTAGACACCTGTAGCGGTAGCTCAGTGCATCAACTGATGTCACTGCAGCGCTTCTGACCGGGAGGTCCTAGGTTCGAGTCCTGACGGCGGCAGGATTTTCGACACTAGCTTTTCAGCTAGGTCGAATTCAGTCGCTGTCTCGAGGAGAATTCAAGCGGCTGACTGCTCTGATCGGTAGTTTTCCGTGGTTTCTCCGATCAACACCAGGCGAATGCCGGAGCAGTACCCTACAAAACGGGCCACGGACCGCGCGTGATCTGTCCTTCCCATTCCTTGTCCTATCCTCTCCCCTTACACACACACTTACACTAACATGCACTACACTACCACATATTCCGGGAGACCGACCGGGAGCTTAGAGCTTGACCCGGCTGGGGCGGTGCCCCGCTGGTGGGAGAGTCCTGGTTAGGGGAAACCCCACTAGCCGTCGGTCGGTCGGTGCCGGATCTCGCCATCCAGCGGGGGAAGATCACCGCCATCTCCCGAGAAAAAAACATGCACTACACTAACGGGACTAATGACCGAAGCAGTTGAGGCGCCCGGAAACAGGAAAAAAATCAATCAATCTAAACTAGACAAATGGAATATTTGGCTGCAGGTCACTAGTGTCAGCCTGATGCGTTACCCCTCGCCATAATCTCCTGGAGAGCACCTAGTGCTGTGATTTGGATTCCCGCAACAGCGCACCGCTCGCTTTGTAGACCGAAGATTCAACCGCAGCCGTGACGTTTTTCCAGCTGGTATAGCGCGCCCCGAAATACTTTAATCGGCCATTAGCCCGCTTAGTGCATCCGCCGCGGTTGAGTTACTGCCCCTCGCCGCCAGGGGCGCTCGCTCGCTCGCGCCATGCAATTAGGGCAGGGCTGCGGTGCGGTTTTCCGGGACGATAGCACTTTCTCCTTCCACCTCGTTTTCTCATCGCGCATCATCTCGTTCCTCTCTTTATCCATCTTTTTTCAGTCGCGTTGTGACTGCCTTTATTTCCTTTAATCGCCTTTCTTATTTTTGTCTCCCTCCATTTCACTTTCCTTTTTCTTCTGTTTCCTCATTTCCTTCTTTCCTTCTTTTTTTGTTTATTTCCCCATCCTTTTTCTCTTCCTTCATCTCATCCTTACCGTTGGCTTTCTCCTTAATATATTTTCTCAGTTTGTTTGCTTTCTTCTCGTTTTCTCTCTCATGGGACTCTTCAATTTCTCTCATTCTTTCCCTTCACCTCATTTTCTTTCTAGCTTCCTCTTTCTGCAATTTTCTCTATTTTGTTTTTCTCCTTTTCTCGTTCTAGCATTTTTTCGTTTGCATTTTCCTCTCTTATTTTCTGTCTTTTTACCAATTTATATCTTTTCCTACTTCTAACCCCTTCTCTGTCTCACATTCTCTTTTTAAACACTTCTCAATTTCTTTCTCCTCCTATTCCTGTTTCACTCTGTGTGTGTATCCTCTCAACGGCTATCCGTCCAATTATTATTATTTTATTTTTCTGTGTTCTGTTTTACCATTTCGATATTTTTTCAGTCTTCTTAAATTCCTTTACCATCTTTTTACATCTTTAATTCAGTTAGTTTTCCTATTGTTTTGCACGTCATCTACCTAATTTTTACATTTCTCACTTTTTCTCTGTCTCAGTGTTTGACCCAAATGTATGCCTTCTCAATATATATTACCTTTTGAAGATTCCTCTCTGTAGTGATTCCCTTTCCCAACATAAACTGTTTCATTTTCTTATTCTTCTTCGTCTTCTTCTTCTTCTTCTTCTTCTTCTTCTTCTATTTTCATCATAACTTCCCATTGTGTTTGACGACTTGTACTTTCCTCCGTCTCTTTCTCTGCTTTTATTTTTGTTTACTTTCTTCCTTCTTTCCTGGAATTCTTTCCCTATGTGTAATGAAAACTTTTTTATTTATTATAAATTGCATTATAAACGCATTATAGACGACCTTTTCTCTTGCAAGAAATCATTCATAATTGTGCATTTTACGGCACGAATGATTGCGTCATCACACATTCATCCAATGGCAGTAAGAGAATCTTGGGGAAGTAGAGGTAAACGGAAAAGCTGACAACTGTTTTATCGCACATAGACGAGACGTAAAAAGAAAGTTGTTTAGCAAAATTAACTTTCATACCCTTATAAATTTATGATGTTATAGCGTGTGCAACTCGTTTATAATGTTGCTTTATTTCATTAGTACAAATTTGAAAACTCACTCCTTACGTCACTCAATTTCCAAACATGTACTCATGCAATAAAGCTTAGTATTATAAAGTAACTGCTTCAACTACTAAGAGTATTGCATCAAACACCAACTGTTTCTTTGTTTTAAACTGTTGAGAATAAGATACTAAAGTATGATATTTATTTAAAAAAAGAAAAATTGTAAAAAAATCGAAATTGGGAAGTACTTAAAGAAATAACGCGATCAAAATAAAAACTGTTGATATAACATCGCTCTTTTTTACTTCCGAGCGTTCTGAGAGATATTCAAAATACACCTTTGCTTTGAAAAGTTATTGTGATTCAATTCTGTTTAACAGTATCAATACGGAGGCCATCACGAGGGACTACAGTGGAGCACATTAGTTGAAAACCAATTCGATAAACAAGAAGACCCTCCAAACTGCGTTTCCCCGGAACTTCATCTGCATCCGTTCAGTTGGCAAGCCATTTTATCCCGACAGACAGAGAGACGGACGGATGGACGGAGTGCACAGTTATCGATATTCTGCGCGACTGAGAGAACCGGCGGCAGCGGCGGTGGTGCCACCTTAATACTGTATTCTCCCGAGGCGCTTTCGAAATCCGGCTGCCGATACGAAACGCGGGGCCACCCTCGCCCCCACCCACCTCACCCCACCCCGCCGTATTGCCACGTCTCAGACAACTGCGGCCCGAAGAAGAACCAGGAACTCTTGAGTGAGGACGGCGCAGTTCCTAGGCTTTCAGGACGAGTTCGAGTGCTTTGCTCATCTCGCAACATTGGCTCGTCCTCGTTCAGGGCATTTCCGATGGTAAAAGTTTGCGTGAGTGTCGGGGGGGAAGTACAGTCGTCGGTTCTGTGATGTAGATTTGTAAAATCAATTGACGACAGTATATATATATATATATATATATATATATATATATATATATATAGAGAGAGAGAGAGAGAGAGAGAGAGAGAGAGAGAGAGAGAGAGAGAGTTACACTGAGTATGCAATTGATTTCTGAAATTTCCTTAAATTATTTTTTTTTTGCCTAATTTTATTCCCCAAACTCCACTGTATTGCTTGAAGGTAATGCATATTTCTTCATTAAACTCAATTTTTAGACATACAATACTAGATAGGGAAGAAATTCGTGTGATCGTTATTCGTGTGATCGTTGTTCGTGTGATCGATGTTCGAGAGACCGATGTTCGTGAGACCGATGTTCGTGAGACCGATGTTCGTGAGACCGATGTTCGTGAGACCGATGTTCGTGTGATCGATATTCGTGTTATCTATGTTCGCGTGATCTATGTTTGTGGTATCGCTATTTGTCGTATCGCTGTTCGTCGTATCGTTGTTTGTCGTATCGCTGTTTGTTGTTTGGCTGTTTGTTTTATCGCTCTTATTGGGATCGATATTGTCGTGATCGATGCTGTCGTGATCGATTTTATTGGGATCATTGTTTTTTGGAACCATAGTGTTTCGGGATCGGTGTTCGAGATATCGTATATGAGCCACGAACCATTTGTTCATAGCTCCAAACGTCTTTTGCGTCTAAACGGAGTAAAGATAACCGAAGCACGCACAATTGTGTTCGCAACCCGTCCCGGGTCTCCCACCCAGCCCGACCGCGTCGCCTCTCGCGCCAGCGGGCGCACAAGAAGAAGAAGCTGCGAGGTCTTGGAAGTTGCGTCGCCCGCACCAGTGCCCCAGGGAGTCGCTGTTTCTGGCGGTAATTCGCCTTTGCATCATAATGGAGGGGCGACGGAGGCGGGGCGGGTGCGAGTTCAATTTAATCTCGCATGAGGGGGGAAGGGGGAGCGAAGTGGAGGGGAAAGATGGGGAAGGAGAGAGAGAGAATGAAAGGGTAGTGGTGGAGTGCGGAGAGGGACGAAGGGGAGGAGAAGAAAGTTGTCGACGTTCCCCCGAGTGACGGCGTGTGTGCTGACGTAACTGCGAACGGGGGGGATAGGGTAGTTGTGGGTGAGTAAAGGAGGCGGGGGTGGAGAAGAACGAGCTTTGGGGACTGAAGAGAGGCTGCGACAGATGAGATGTAAGATCATTTGTATCGAGTGGTGACGTTAGTTCACCCGGGATGTTGATGGATGATTTAGGTAATAGTGGTTTGGTGTGAGTTCTCATCGGTAGTCACAGATGACATGTTAGGGAGTCTTAGTGCCAGGCGTAAGAGACATTCTTAAACTCTATTGATCACGTGACTAACGACTTTATACGGTCGTTATGAACAATGTGCAGACGTGTTTTAGCGATTGCGACATTGTGTTATGGATTAGAACAAAAGAAGCAAATCCAGCGTTGGACAAATAAGTTGCGTAATTTATCAAAGAGTGTAGTATAATGGTAAGACATTTAAATCATGTTACCATTCAAAAGTATAACAAATCTATATTGTGCACGCAGTTTTAGATTTTTTGTCCCTCCGGAATGAGTATTCAGTCTGGAATTTTGAATCGGCTTTTCTTGAGAATGTATGGAGTATCCGAAAACAGCATTCGATATAAGTACAAGACATAATCTAACCCGGAGACTTGATTTCAACTACTTTTTCTCGAATTTCTTACCTGTTACCGCTCCAACATCTACTGTTAATTCTTGATAGCGTTGTGGAGTTGGAAAGGAATAATTGTAACTGCCTTACATACGAAAATCGATTTACAAGAGTTGGAAAATTGCAACCTTTCCTGTTCTTAGGCGTCCATTTTGCCATTTGTAAGGTGAGACTCCCACATGTGTACACAATAGTACATACCTGTGAGAGTCTCATAAATATATGAAGGTATAAGGTCAATTCTTAGGCCTAAGGTCAGACTATATGACTTCAAGGTCCGTCACGTGACTGTTAGTGCACAACATCGCTATCTTACGCGTAGCGCTAAAACTCCCTATTAGTTCTTTCACAGAACAATAGTAAGCAAGAAATCGTAGAGGTTCTTATTTCATATTGCCTGCGACTGAAGTTGAAAAATGTTTCTTTTTATTTAAGCAGTTGTAAACTATTATTTCTAGAACGGAATCAATAGATGCTCTGTGGTATAATAAGAGTGCAAACGATAAAAAGAATGCATTGTAAGATATTATCATCACAGAAGTATCCATGATACAACAGTACTAATAAAAATGAGCTTTCTTCCACTTTCAATTCTACTTAAATTTAATGCATGGTCCATATAAAATCTTTTTCATTGTTACTATGATTACGTTCTTGTATCCATGAGTACAGAATATAAATTTAACCTTGTGTTCGCAATCGACATTTCGCGTTTTGTCTTAAAGAAATGTAACCAGCTTATCCAAATGAAAGAGGAAAAGATAATGTGCATAGGAAGGCAAAACTATTGAACAAAAGGAAAATGAGAATCAGAAGTAGGCGAGCGAAATACAATAACTATTATATGACAAAGAGAAGCGACAGGAAGGAGAATGAACGGAATGGCAAGGCTGCAATCAGCGTGACGAATGACAGCAATTAGGAACCGAGAATCTGACGTGGAAGCAAAATTAATAACAGAAAATCCCACGTAGAAGACACAGTTTCTGAAACGAGCGTCGCTATAAGATACGGCAGAAGTTACTGCAGAGGTATTTCTGGGAAATGAGGATTTTGCGCCGCGCTGACATCGCAGGATACGCAGTGGTGGTTGGCGCAATGAGTGGAATCAGGGCAGTGTTTGGAAGGAATTGGATTTATATGCAGTAGTTACCCAGCGTGGGTTGGATATTATTTCTTTTCTTTCGTCTTTCTTTTCTTCCTCCCCTTTCTTTTCTTCTCCAACTTTTTCTTCTCATTCTTTCTTTTCTTTTACTCCTCTTTATTCTTCTTCTTTCTCTTCTTTTTTTCATTTTCCTTTTCTTCTTTCACTTGTTTCTCTTCTTCTTTCACTTCTTGTTTCTCTTCTTCTTTCATTTCTTGTTTCTCTTCTTCTTTCATTTCTTGTTTCTCTTCTTCTTTCACTTCTTGTTTCTCTTCTTCTTTCACTTCTTGTTTCTCTTCTTCTTTCACTTCTTGTTTCTCTTCATCTCATACTTCTTGTTTCTCTTCATCTCATACTTCTTGTTTCTCTTCATCTCATACTTCTTGTTTCTCATCTCATACTTCTTGTTTCTCTTCATCTTTCACTTCTTGTTTCTCTTCATCTTTCACTTCTTGTTTCTCTTCTTCTTTCACTTCTTATTTCTCTTCTTCTTTCACTTCTTGTTTCTCTTCTTCTTTCACTTCTTGTTTCTCTTCTTCTTTCACTTCTTGTTTCTCTTCTTCTTTCACTTCTTGTTTCTCTACTTCCTTCACTTCTTGTTTCTCTTCATTTTCTTCTTTTCTTCTTTGGGTCTTTTCTCTCGTTCTTTTACTCTTCTTTTGCTTCTGATTTTCTTCCTTTTGCATTTCATTGCACTCAGTGCGCTGTGAAGGGTGAAGCTCAAGGTTCGGTCTAAAATATTCTTTGAAGCAAACCTCTGTGTCTAGGGGCAGAATTCTATGTCTGGGAGTCGTCAGTTTCAACCTAACCACATTGCTGATGTCGAAAATTTCTCAATCGTGAGGAGTCAAAACTAGGACTTTCAGGTTCAAGAAAAATCATTGGCGGGTGGGCGACGGCATAATGTTAGGTCTTTCAATTTTTTTTAAAATCCACACTATCCAACGCGTTTCAAATGATAAGAGTTCTAAATTAACTAATAGCAACGTTGATATAAATCACCTGAGTGATAAGGGGGCATACAATTGTTTGTTCAATAAATTGAGTCATTTTAAAGAACAAAAACTATAATTATTTGAATTCGGTCTTCTAGAGGTGGGCATTCAATACATACTACTAGAGTGCAGAATCCAACTTTATCATTTTGACCTGCGGTAACTAATTTCGGGCTTAAACTACTGATGCGCCCTTTTACAATCTAAAATTACACTCATAACTTATAAAAACATTTCAAAATAGTTAAATATAATCATTATGACCCCTTCTACAAGTCGTCTTCAGCTCAACAAAATGAACCACTCCATAAAACAGATTGTTTTTCTAACCTCTAGCCGCTAAGGAACTTTGCATGAAACGTCAAAACACTTTCAAATATCTAGTAATCACAAAAATAATAATTTGATATTAAATGAAATTGGAATAATATTTTGAGTTTATTAAAACTTATTATTAAAACACATTTTTATTGTTATTTATAATAATTTTAATAAGATCAGAATACTATTCCGAATAAACTAAATAACAGACGTTAACGAATTCCTTGCAGCTTAAGTATTAAATATTCTTTGACAGTGACTTTCCTAAAACAAAACCATTACGCCTCGGTGGTTGCAACACATACAAGTGTCCAAGTTGGAAACGACGAAACTTCGAAAATAAGCTCTTAAGAATATTTTAAGGATATTTTGCCTCAAACTCCTTCGATACTTCGAATGGCTGAGCCGCAATAAGCACTCAAAAGTTGGTTTGAAAAAATACTTTTTACTGAAATATTTGCATTTCAGTAAATTAATTTCAGCCTTCAATTTTAATTCAATATTAGCCTCCAGAAACATGTAAATTGTTTTTATTTACAAAAGAAATTCACAAAGCAACCAATTTACAGAGTTCAATTACTTTTTTATTTCTGTGTTAATTTTTCTTTGCGAAGTGTTTATATGTTTCTAAAATGCAAATTTTGGAGTAGGAAAGTATGTTTTAAACCAACTTTTGAGTGCTTATCGCGGCTAAGGCATTCGAAATACTGGGGGATTTTATTAGACAAAATTTACTTCAAATTGTCTTAATATTTTGTTTTCGATTGATTGATAGATTGATCGTTAGTGATTCCGGGCGCGTCCACTACTGAGGTCATTAGTCCCGTACGTGTAGTGCGTATTTTTCCATCGGGAGGTGGCGGTGATTTCCCCCCCCCCCTGGATGAAGAGATTCAGCGTTGACTTACCGTCAACTAGCGGACTTTTCCCGAACCAGGTATCTCCAACCAGTGGGGCAACCAGCCAGGACAAACTCTAAGCTCCCCACCGGTCTACCGGCATTTGTGATGGTGTCGTGCATGTTGGTGTGTGTGTGTGTGTGTGTGTGTGTGTGTAAGGGGAGAGGATATACAAGGAAGAGGAAGGAAAGATCGCGCGCGGTTCGTGGCCCGTTCGTTAGAGTACTGCTCCGGCATTCGCCTGATGTTGATTGAGAATCCACGGAAAACTACCGATCACAGCAGCCGGCCGCTAGAATTCTCCTCCAGACAGCGACTGAATTCGACCTAGCTGAAAAGTTAATGTCGAAAATCCTGCCGCCGTCAGGACTCGAACGTAGGACCTCCCGGTCAGAGGCGCTGCAGTGACATCACATGATGCACTGAGTCGCCTCTCCCGGGGCTTGTTTCCGAAGCTTCGCTGTTTCCTCCCTGAACATCCTGTGTATGAACATACCCACTGCTCTGTTTCGTGTCTCTCCACCTCAGAGAGCTCAGAAGTTACGCGAGTTACGGCGCGTATTCTGATGCAGCATACTCAGCGTTGTGCAGCGGCGTCGCGCCCTACGGCCCGCGTTCTTTAATTGCTCGTAAAAAGTGCGCGCGTGGAGCTCCCTTGAATTACACGTTGCGATAAAAGAATGTACTCTGCCAGGCCGAGCGCTTGGGGTGTCCGATAAAGCATGGAGAGGTTTTGCAGGTAATTATGGTCTATTTTTCTTCTTCTTTGTACTTGAGAATGAGGGTGTTGGGTGGGATGATTAGTGTTTATGGCAGAGCTCATGTTTGGATGCGATATCTATTGTTAATAATACCTTATGTATGTGCAAATTCAGGACAAATTTTCAGAACTAAGAGCTGAGAAATATTGATTTAATCCTTAGATTATAAACAGTGTCACAAAATAAGTTCATCTGTGATAAAATTAAAACTGGACGCAAAAAATTGATTTTGAGAAAATACCTTTAAAATATTTCACCTAAACACAACTCTTTCCGATTATTATAAAAAGGTTTTTTTTACCTTTTTCCAAGCCTCTACGATTGATCATGAGCACCGTACTAGCTTCCCGTGGTGTGGTATCGGGTTCGATTTCCGATCGAGGCAAAAATAAGAGTCGTAGCTTTCCTTTAAAATCGTCCCAGTTTGTGTGGCTGTGTGACGAAGAAAAGCTCAAGCAGGTGGTGTTTGGTAGTGACGGTGAAAGTATTACGTCATATTCGCCACATGTCTCACTTATCCCCAAGCATGGGAATTTTAATTGGCTCAGGCATAAGGGCTGGCTGGGTTAGCAGGCCGATAAAGTCGGACTATCAACCCAAAATGTCAAATACATACATACATTTTCTGAAAAATGTGGCCTTAAACTGCTTTTTTTATATATTAAATAGGACGTTACAATGAGAGAATATACATTTCAACTCCCAATATAAAATTATATTATTTTCATAATTGTTAAGAAAATAGTAAAATAACACTGAGGAAAAGATGAAATTTGTCGCAACTTAAAATCACAATATATTGTTTGTTTGAAAATAGGGAAATAGCAATTATAAAGCCTTCACGTAACTTTTCCTAATTTTCTGAAATTTGGTATTTGTTTCTTAAGCGCGGTACGAGAATTGCGCTGATTTTCCTCGTGCGTTCACTCGACGCATTGCGTTGCTGCGATGTCATAACAAGCAACCCCCACACTGCTGTTTACTAAACATGAGAATTACACGTTTGTTTACATTTTCCTTTCAAGGGTTCGACAGGCGTGGCATGGTAGGGATGGTGTCGCCAACGGTAGACTGTCGGCTGCTCTCACCGCATTAATATTCTGCTTTGTATCGTGATCATGTCATGTTCTAAATGCAAGTCTTTTAGATCAATAAGCTTTAAAGCTGTGGGATTCTTCCAATACGTGGTTCTGCGTTGATTTCATTCATGAAAGTGAGTTGTTTACTATACATCTCGGTGTGTAAATTCATCACATCTCTTTTGTTACGTTTGTGGGGTGTACACTACAAAATTACAGAAAAAGCGAACTCGCACAATAATGAAAAGCGATTGTGAATTCTATTTAAATGAGCATCCTATTTGTGTTGCAGTAGATACTCGAGATATTTGCGGGTGGTTGCAAGATCCACATCCGTCCATGCCACTCCATTCACTGTGCCTAAATATGGAGAGAACCCAAAGTCTATTTAACTGAATGTTAATTTTGTTTAACATAACTGGGTTCTCCAAAAAATTAAGAAATGTTCTGTCACATATCCAAACGTAACTTTCACAATCAAGCTAATATAATATAATTACTCAGTGCCTGTCCCTAAGCCACACCGACAATGTTCTTTCGAAGAAGAAAAAGAAGAAGAAGAAGATAAAAAGAAGAAGAAGAAAGAGATAATTTTCAGGAAGAAGCGATTTCTAGTGAGGAAGGTTTTTGTTCATCAACCCCTTTTAAAAGATACACCATCACATTATACTTTATTATCTGTAATTTATCATCCATAATTATAAGACAAAGAACTGAATATAAACGACTTAAAAAGAAAAATGTCGTACGCCAATATTCTGAATACTTTCTAGATTTTCAATAATTGAAGAATCTCCTACTTCTAAGTAGCTGAGTTTCTAGTTGCTCTTCATTGTTGTGTAGTTGTTACAAAATGTTGAGTGTTTTTAAATGGCAAAAAAAATTTCCCCAGTATGTATTTTAGGGAGTATGTTTTTCTGATATAGAGCAACAAAACGGATAATTATAAATTACAAATTCACTGCTCTTCTCCGCAAGGGAATTTAGTTGTGAAAACGTAGTTATATTTTTTCAGTTTTCTATTCATCCGAAGCAGATGCGTAGATTATTTCTGGATTGCACCTGTGCAGAATATCACCCCCCTTATCAGTAAGGGATGTGAAATTAAAGAGTGTTCAATGTCATTGGTATACAGTAATAATATGAATGATGCCATGATGAATTAAGCATGGAGTAAAACTTGTTTTATTCTTTTGCCGATATCCGTCCCCAGCAGTTTTTATAAAGGTTCCCTTAGGGACCGATGCGATGTACCGGTTGCACCATATTACTTATCCCCTTTTCCTGAGGATGAAGAATGGATACGAAAGAAGAGAAGCGAAGTTCTAATTTGTTTTATTTGTTGCTCTATATGAGATAGCAATTAATTATCATGTTCATGTAATATTTTTGTAACCAAGAGAATCTTGTTTATACCTATCATCGCCGGTTTATATTCACCTGCAGACACTCAATTGATCCCCTGAACATCACTGACACCTTCAACATCCCATCGATCACCAGGGGTTAATTCAGTTGGGAACCCCTGTTCTAGAGCAAAGTTCAAACATCACCCACAGAATATGTCAAATTGAATTTTCTTTCTTTTCTATGTGTCGTAAACAACATCAAAAACCTCATGTAAGCATTTTGGGTAGCATACGTTTTTGCAAGATTGGCGGCCATTTATAGACGATTCAAAAGCGAGGCTGAAGTGAGTGCTATTACATAATGGAAATGGAAATTCATCTGTTCCAGTTGCCTAGGCAGCAGAAACGAAGGAAATGTATGAACGTATTGGTTTGGTACTTATACTGGTTACAATGGACAGCAATGGAAAGTCTGTGCCAATTTCTAAATATTAAGCATCATTTTAAAAATGGAGGCAGGTTTTACAAAATTCTGCTGTTTCTTGTGTACTTGAGAAAGTATCAGGGAGGCATTACGACACCAAACACACTTGACCCAGAGAAAATGTTATGTGCGTGGAGAAAAAGGCGTCTCAAATCCTTGGTTGACAGTAAGAGCATTTTACTACCTCCACTGCACATAAATGTAGGATTAGCGAAAGTTTTGTAAAGGCAATGGTCAGAGAAGTTTTTCAATACGTACGGAAGAAATTACATTTACTAAGTAACAGAAAAGTAAAATGATGTGGTAGTAAAGGTGTTTGTACCAATTGTGTGGCCAATCACGGAGCTGAAAGTGACTCTGACCTCGGAAATCATGGGATTAACGTATAAAGGCAGGAGACGTAATGAAATGACTTTTAAAACATATTTTTTCTCTCCAATTTAGATTTTATTCTCTCTAACCTTGGATCCGTCAGTGATGATCAAGGAGAACAGTTTCACCAACAGAGAGCATATATGGGAAAACACTATAAATTGAGATGGTCTCTCAATTTGTTAGCACGTAAAATATTCAGTTCCTTCGACCCCGGCCTCAGGCTGATTGCATATGCGTGCTAATAGTCACAGAGAATTGCATGTCAGTTCGATTCACCTGCAAAACCACAAAATGCCTTCCCACGTGTCCATTCCCTATGTCCCGTGAGTTACTGCCTAGTGAAAGAAAAATACTATATACAATTTTTAAATGCCTTCACTCTTGATTCCACTTCCTCCCATTCCGCAAGATTTTCGACACTAGTTTAGGGTTACCAACCTCCCCTGTTCCCCGGACCATTCCTCTTTTTGCAGTACGAAAAACTGTCCGGATAGATTTTACAACAAAGGATGAAATGTTCTCATTTTTATTGGAAAGTGGAAACTACTTTTAAATGCAATCCAGATGCATGATATACGAAGTAAACTTTTTTGAGTCTCCGGCGTAATAACTTTTCGTTGTTGTATGACCTTCAACTTCACCTATCTCTCTAATAACCGACAAAATTCATAGAAAAGTGTGGTACATTTACGTTCTTCACTCCATGAAATCCGACAGTGTTGCCATTAGTCTGTACAACATATTGTACCACTTATTGTATGCTCGTACTGCTTATATATTCTCTGCTCTGCGGTGTTAATACTGTTCTGATGGCTCTGTGAAGTTAATATCATCAGTTAATGTCATCAATATTTCAGTCTCCAAGTCTTGTGTGCCATTCTGAACTCCTACAAATTGACGAATTTTGTTTTGTAATCCCTGCTCACAATTCTAACATGTTCCTCCCTTTAAATGTTTCGTGATCCAATGGCAGGAGTAGGTTTAACATATTTAAAGTATAATATGTGTTCAATACAACTTTAAACATCTAACCCGTATGAGTTTCTATGACTACTTAATGGGAAATAAAAAATTGTTGAGGAAGATTTCATCGTCTATCAAATCCTTATGATATAAAAATGGAAAAGACAGTAATGACCATGAAATAAGTCTGTTGTATTATTGTGACAGTGATAAATTATTTGATTAGAGTTATTAGATGATTGTGAAAAATAAATTATTAGATTAGAACATTCTATATGATATTCCTTGTTTTTTGTAAAAAATGTCGTCTTTTTCCATAATGGAAGTATGGTAGCCCTACACTAGCTACATAGCTACGTCGTATTAGAGCCGGTGTCTGGAGGAGGATTCTACGGACCGGCTGCTCTGGTGGGTAGTTTCCCGTGGTTTCTCCGATCAACACCAAGCAAATGCCGGAGAAGCTCCCTAACAAACGGACCACGGATTGCGTGCGACCTTTCCTTCCTTATTCTTGTCCTATCGTCACCCCTTACTTACACTTCCATCCACAAAACTACCACGTATGCTAGACCAGTCGGGAGCTTAGAGCTTGGCCCAAATGCGTATCTCCAATAAATTCAGCTGCCGCTGTTTTCTTCTTACGCGACGTCGTTGTCCATTTCCTCTCTCTTGAGGTAATTGCAAATAAAATTATTTCCAACACAAAGTTTCAACAAAAGTTCCCACACAAAGAAAATATATTGTTCGTAAGGCGTTGTACACAAATCAATCGGAAAACCTTTACCTGTTCACTTCCGCGGATATCTTGTTCCGTATTCTAGAACCACTTACTTTTTATCAAATATCTTTCCCAAGGTTTCGGCAATCTTCTAATCTCTTGAGGACTATACTATTTGGATACTTAAACCAGAATATCACTTAAACTATCTCGACTTGCATTGAAACATCCATTTTATTTATTTTACGTAAAAAAACAGTTAAAACTGCGTATGACGTGCTATGGGGAAAAGTGAATTGTGTGCCCATTTTCAAAATTCTGTGATCCCTACAATAAGTCATGTACTACTTTAATTTTGATAAAAACAAACAAAAAAACAAAACAAAAAAAACTCCCATGTAATAATATCTATTTTCAATGATAAATAAGCAATACATTTTGGCTCTTATCCATGTTGTCCTTTGGAATAATACTTCCTGCCGCGACAACATGGAAACGATAATTTGAATAATTGATAATTGTATTTCCCACTGAATTCTAGAAGACGTGCACAGAAAATGAAGTTACATTTATGTCCAGAAGCAAAACAAGGGGCCATCTCAGCATTTGCTCAATGGATCAGGGAAACTGGACGAAAAACCTGATCGAGATGGGGGTCATTGACCCGGAGGCTGTAGTACAATGCTTGTTACAGGTTGTTTATACACATTTATACAGTCCAAATGGTAAATAATGCATTATGTATCATTGTTAAAATTAATGTTACTTTTCCTGCGATTTTTCACGAACTCGAGCCATTCTCCCAATAAACAAACTTGCGTTGAAAGTAACGGACGCTGTATAACTCGATTGTCTCTTTTTTACGGGTTGATACACTAGTAACACGTTATATATATTTACATTTCGTAAAATCTTATTTCACCTATTTTGTTTTCATCTTTTTTCATGTTTTCTTCTTTTTTAAATATTTCTAATTTTTTCATCTTTTTTCTTATTTTTATTCTTTTTTGTCTTTTTTCTTTTAAGTTTTCTTATTTGTTTGCAGTTTTCATCTTCTTTCTTGTATTGTTTCATCTTCGCTTACCCTTCCCGCTAAACCTGCCATCTCGTCTCAGTCGCGCCGTCACCGAAAAATTAAAGATCTGGCCCTTACGCCCACGCCCTTCACCTCGCCGCAGCTGCGGTAGCGCTAACTCTAAATGCAATTACGAGCCTCCATAATTCAGCCCTTTTTCATATTTCACCGCGCGGAACGTCTCACCTCCCTTCTCCTTTTCCTTTCCAGCCCTTTCCATCCCGTCCCTAAGTCCTGTTGGAAAATGTGCCAGCCGTGTACAATTAATAAGTCTCCGGCTGAAGTTTCTACTCTTCCTCTCGTTTATCTCTGGACATCTTTCAAAGTCCCAGTCGGGATTCACGCCCGCTCGATTTGTTTTGTCTCGTAATTGTTGAGAGTTGATTGTTAGGTTACGTGAAAACGGGAGTGACTTGGATGTTTTTCATTTGTTATTAAAGATGTGTTTAATGTGGATATTATCGTTGATTAATTCTGACGTTGTTCTTCAGTTTTTCGTGTACCAAAGAGACCAGAGCCCATCCTTCATTGGAACTGTGGTTCAATTACGGATCGCTCCGAGTGTAATTCGAAGTAGACAATCCGGGCTCGAAGCAAATTTTCCTGTTCCCGATGCCTCTCCGCCATTGCAAAATCTTCGTTTAACATTTCATTCCATGCGGAAGCCATGAAAACGAACTTTAAGCAGACGCATCTGAACAAAATTTTAATGACTTTCATGCTGAAAATGGTATTTAAATTCGTAGCCTGATAAGCAATATAACGATGAATGGGTTGCACTAATGCCACACATTATTTGGAATTACAAAACAAAGATAACGGAATACATTAATGACCGTTAATCGTCACGAAAATCAGCAATTTCTTTATACTACGCTCGTATCTCGGTCGGCAACGATAGCAAAAGTATGAGAATTACGCATTGTTTTGTAACATAAATTACATAGATGATATCGAGCCTAACCACACATTAAAATGTGATGGTTATAAAATTGCGTTAGCAATAAAATTATATATCGAGCGTGAAAAATACTAATAATCAGTTCCATGTATCATAGGAAGAGTGTCCACTATAAACTTCAGATTTACCAAATAATTATAAAAAAATTGTCGTATTGTGGGTTAGCAGGGATTTCGGAGCGGCAAAAGCCAATAGAGCACTAGTAAATTAGTAATATATATTTAAAAAATAAGGTATTTTGCCATGGCTTCGTTTAGAGCTTCTACCGAACCGATTGTAGTATTTTTTTCTTTAAATGGAAGAATGTGATCCCTAGATGTGTTATCAGATATTGTTTGTGTTGATTCACCAACATTTACGGTGTAAATTAATTAATTAAATATTTCTTTAATAGTACGCTTATCAATAGTCAATTGTTTTCTTCCAAAGGGTGGCTGTTTCAAAATCGATATTTATGAGTCGATAGATGTCCACGCTGCTTCATGGTGGCACTGCTTGATGTTTTGTTTTGATTGTTGAGATTTGTTTACAATTCGTCGAGGTTTTGTTTCAGTGTAATAATTGCATTGTGGCGTTGACAGTTTGCATGTATTTGCTTTTGTGGTGTATTTTGTAGAGAACATTCGGACAGTGTGTTTTGCTCGGTTGTACTGAAGTAGTGAAGTTGTTCACAGGTTATGTCGAATTCCGAATCGTTGCCCACGTGTCCCAAAAGACGCAAACGTACATTAACTGGACGCAGGGAAAGAGAAAGTCAGCGTAAGTGTCGTGATAGTGAGGTCATTTCGTTTTCTGCTGGGTCGTTGTCTATGAAATGTCAGTTTTGTTCTGCTTTGTACTTCGCATGTGAGATAAATTCTGCAAACGAGTTTACTCTGTGTTGCTTAAATGGGAAAATAAGTTTACCTTCGAGCAATATGCCAGAAGAAATCAAAATTGTTTATAGGACATGATGACACATCAAAAAACTTTAGAAATAATATCCGTCAGTGTAATAGTGGTCTTTCTTTGGTGTCATTTGGTGCCGATATTGCATTGCCACCTGGTCATGGGCCATACGTGTTCAAAAGTTTGGGAACTCGCATACACAGAATATCTGCGTTATACCCTGAAGATCCAAACAATGCAACGTATTGTGAAAATTAGTATTGGCACAGTATTTTACATTTATCTCAGATCTCACCGTCAAATATTGACGGGTTTTCACTAGTAGTAATAGAATTTCATTACATTACATTTCATTACATAAACAATTGTAATAATACTATGTATGTTTTGTGTAAAACTAACGTTTAAATGTACCGCGTAAATGTACGACGTTCATCTGTCCACATTGCAGAGAACAGATTCCTTTAAGGTCAACGGAATTTTTCGTGTCAAAGGAATTGAATCTCTCGCCTAGTGAACTGGTATAGGTATAACAGAGAATATCCCACACTTTCTACAAGACTACAGCTTGCACCGCCTCCTCCATAGATTTTTTATATACTTTATATACTACACGGAACTCTGCTTCCCTTTCCACAATTAAAACGTCATGATTTTACCATAGCACATACTTTCTTGTTTACCGTTCTCCTTGACAACGTGTATTCTTTGACTAGTCGTATTGTAGATGCATTAACTTGCGTGCTATTTACAATGTCTTGATGAAGTTTTTGTGTTGAAATAAAACCGAGGGGTTTCGGGCTTATCACAATATTAACGTAATTCAAATCTAGAATTTGCTACAAAACATTTATCAAAAAGGTTTTCATACGATGCAACCATTCGTCATGATAATTCGTGGTCGTGTTACGTTTACTTTTCCGGAAACAGCTTGCGCGTGCATACCGCATTGTAGATTTTAAAGGAAAATAGAGTGGTTTCAAGGGAAGTTTGTCGAAGGAGCGCCGAGCTTCCTTGGCGGGCAAGTAGCTTGTGCGGTCACTTTTTTACAGATCTGTTGTGGACACTTTCCACGTCTTGTGCGGTTCGCTAGACGTCTAGCTGTGGCTGTCTTACTTTGGTTCTCCAATTCCCTCACATCTATGTGGTGCACGGCCTCGTATATTCACTGTTAACACGAGTTAGTGAAGCCCATTGCTCTCGAGGTCTCAGTCAAGAACGGAAAGACTGAAGATGACCGTCTTAAGGGCAGGAAGTTCCTGTGATCGGGAGGTTCTGGGTTTGAGACGTGACAGTGGCATTCGGTCGAGTTCAGTCGCTGTCTGGAGGAGAATTCTAGCGGCCGGCTGCTCTGATCAGTAGTTTTCCGTGGTTTCTCCGATCAACACCAGGCGAATGCCGGAGCAGTACCCTAAAAAATGGGCCACGGACTGCGCGCGACTATTCCTTCTTCGTCTTTGTCCTACCCTCTCCCTTTACACACACACACACACACACACACACACACACACACACACACACACACACACACACACACACTCTTACAAGCACTGCGCTACTACGCATGTTGAGAGAGCAGTCGGGAGCTTTGAGCTTGTGTCTCGCTGGGCAGCACCCAAACAAACGAGTCGCTGAGAGGGCGTGGTATTTCCTTATTATCTTTTCTCCCGTTCGTCACAATTACGCGCTCTACATAACCCCACACGTTGAGAGCTTGGACCCTACCCTGCTGGAGTCATAGCGCGCAGGGGAGTTACCTGAAGGATGATACTTCCCACAATTCGATGAGTAGGGCGGCGCCGTATCTTTCTTTCCAGGAGGGTAGTTACGTTATCTGAAGGGATATAGCATGCACTACATATATTGAACTGATGAACTGATCTGACTGTAGGAGTAAGCGCATCCTGTAACACTAAATCCTCATGGTCAATAATTGATCTTGAAAACCTTGGACAATAGGTTTTTTGGTTATTTAAGGTCGCAGCAACATCTAGATCATTAGCGACCACTATTGGAATTAACGTTATGGTAACTATGAAGATGAAACGAAATGGTGATAAGGGGTGAAAGGACGAACACAAATACAACCACGCCCGAGGCTCCGCCTCGAACCCGCGACCCTTCGGTCATAGATCGCTACGACACTACTGCTTTAGCGATCTCGGCCACCGGATCGCCAAAATCGGTTTGTTGATAAGGAAACAAAGTAATATAGTACTTCTCGATTCTGAATGCCAATCTGCATAGTACATCTTTAAAGTCTGAGAGAATATAATATGATGCGTCTGTATGTAAGAATATACAAGTTTATTTTATATGAAATAGGTATATTTCTTTTTCAACTTAATTGTTCAATAATTAAAAAGTTTTCAGTTTTCCTTGGAGTTCGAATTAAAGACGCGTCCACTGTATACATATGACTGGAATTTTGAGTGTATTAAACCAACATTTGGTGCGGATATTTTTCGTCAACCTGCAGTTCGTGTTTCTTTTGCTAAAATGTATTTATAATAGGAATGTTTCAGTATTTACGTAATCTGGAGGAGTTTACTCGTCTGCAAAAGCATTCCCCGAACAGGGATGAAGAGGAAATAAAACAGAAGTGGAAAGAAAGGAGAGAAACTAAAACGTATTTCTAAGAAATTAATTTTCTATTCAATGCTAAATTTGCTTTCAATGGAATTTTTAAAATTACATTACAATACCTTCGAACCAGTATTCACAACCGACCATCAAAAACACAAGACAAAATTTATAATTTTCAGGTAAAAAAGCAAACATGATGAATTTTCAAAGTATCTCATTCTAAATTAGTATTCCCGTAATTTCAGTCTTGAAGAACATAAGGGACTCCACACAAAGACACAAAAAATATGATTTTTAACCAAAACAGATTACGTCACCATAATCACTTATGAAATGAAAAAATTCCAACTCCAGAATAATATGAAATTTAGCACAGAATTGTGAAACTCTTCTAGAAGTAAAAATATATTGCATTTTTATTAAATACATGCGATAATTAATTTAAAATTGAATTATTTCAATATTTCTTCTTATTTAAATTAAAAAAAGATGTTTACTGTCTTTGACTGAGAATTATACACGTTTACTCGAACATCATCTGTTGTAGTAAATGCCGACAACATCACTCGATACTTCAATATCTGAATAAAAGAAACATTTTTGAAAGCTATACTTGAGTAAGTATTCAAGAGGAATTTCACTTAACGCATGCTTTCTTGCAAAAGCATTCTGCGAACCGGGATGGCGAGGATACGAAACAGGGGTGTAAAGGAAGGAGGAAAATTAAAACGTAATTCCAAGCGTTAGGCACGGAAAGAAAATTGCGACTCGATTTTTTTCCTCGCCTCCCTTTACAGACGATGTAGCTGTCTGGGGAGGTCGGAACAGAGTACGTTAACAAGTGGGATGATGTCTTCATCACACAGGAGAGGTTGTCTTCCTTCTGTGTTCGTAAAAATATGGGTTGCAAACTCCTCCAAAAACGTGCTCTGAGAAATGTGATGTGTATATTTTTATCTCTTTAATATCGTTTGTGAAAATGCATTTGAATGGTTTGCAAGATTTATTTTTTTATTTTGAATGTACGAGTGGAAAAGTTTACGCAAGAATTAAAAGTGTAAAACTAAGTTCATTCATAATTAAAATTATTGATAGGAAGTCATTTTGCATACTTTTATGCGATATTTTTGTGAATTAGTTGTCGGAACTTGTTTTTATATTAAGTGATATATTTCAACTAGTAAATTCAGCCACGTAAAGTCAGAAGCGTGACTGAATTGCTCTGAATATTAGAAGGGTAGTAAAGTGCATAGGTAAAATGATTTTGAATCTCAAAAAGTTAAAAATAAATTATCGTTAAAATACGCACCTATTACCAGAAATTGGTGAGCCATAATGCTTGAATTAAGTTATTGGTACTGATTTCCTATAAATATATTCTTAAAAGTGATTGGGATTTTAAAAATCAATTAATAGACACTAACTGAATTATATAACTTGGGACAAATTTTGTCTATTTCGGCTAATAAACTGTAAAGTAGGGAACGAAATAAAAGGTATTGTTAAATCACATTACCTTGAAATAAGCGTTAAAATGTATTATTTACTGAAGATGCAAACGTAGAAAGCAATGTAGAAAGTCAAAATCTTCCTTCGGCGAATAAAATGTATAGTTGAAGTAACACTACCAACGTATTATTACAATTTTATTTCATATCCTCACTCAAGGTTAGTCGAGTTTGCAATTAAGAAAATTTACGAAAAGAGTTGAGATTATGTTGTCTTTCAGTGTGACAAGATATTTTAGTATTTTGTCATCCAGTCTGAAGAATTTTAAAAACATTCCTAAAAGAAGAGTAAACAAAATTCATATAATTATTTTCAGATTAATTTTAAAATGAATCGGCTAGAATATCATAAACCAAGTTTCAACAGCCAATTTTGGGATTGGAAACATTTTCTTCAAATGTGAAGACGTGGTAAATGAGTATTCATTTCCATTAAATTTCCAATGATCAAAAGTGTTTCTGTGTATATTAACTGTATGTCGGTTACATGTGCAGTATAACGTGATTCAAATGAGTGCTTAGACATTTATAAAAAAATAAACAATGTTTTTGAGACTTTTTCATAAATAATGAAGTCTTCGTTATATTGGAAATGATTAACTAGAAGAATTCCAATATTAACTCTAGTTTATTATGAAAAGAGATTTAATTACCGGATGTATAAATCTAGGATCCACTTCGAAATGAGGCATTGATAATTATCTGAAAAGCTCAAAATTATACACTCATACGAAGAAAGGAACACACTTCTCAACATTCTTTCTGCAAATGCATACAATCACGACAACCCAAGGCGCTTTCTCTAACACGAACTAAAAGACATTGGATACACGCAAATATACTAAGCCGTTTTACACATACACATGTAAACAATCAACTCTCACTCGTAGATACACAATCCACACCAACACACTTTGAGGGTATATCCTTTAAAGTTATCCTTTAAAGTTATCCTTTAAAGTTTTACATCCTGGAAAGAAAAAAATGCTTGAGGGGACACGCCCCTTCGTGTTTTTGCGGAGCGTTTTCGGTGTCGACGCGTCAGCATGTTTAGGCACCAGCACCGCCGTGCGAGCAAGGGAGTGAGAGATGGCGATGGGATGCAGCTGGGGTGGAAGCGAGGTTTAAAAGAGAGGGGGCGGAGGCACTGCCGAATAATAGGCAATTAGTTACTGATGAAGAACGATAGAGGAGTCAAGGAAGAAAGTAGGAAAAGACAGGAAAGAAGGGGAAGTGTTTGGATTGATTTATTGTTGGTGATTCCGGGCGCGTCAACTCCGGAGGTCATTAGGCTCGTAAGGGTTTTTTTAATCGGGAGGTGGCGGTGATCTTCCTGCACTGGATGAACGAGATCTGGCGCCGACCTACCGTCGACTAGTGAGGTTTTCCCCAACCAGGTATCTCCCGCCAGCGGGGAACCGCCCATGTCGGGACAAGTTCTAAGTCCCCAACCAGTCTCCTGGCATGTGTGGTAGTGTAGTGCATGTTAGTATAGGTGTGTGTGTGTGTGTGTGTGTAAGGGATCAGGATAGGACAAGGGAGAGGGAGGAAAGATCGCATGCGGTCCGTGGTCCGTTTGGTGGGGTACTGCTCCGGCATTCGCCTGGAATTGACCGGAGAAACCACGGAAAACTACCGATCAGAGCAGCCGGCCGCTCCGAAATTCTCCTCCAGCCAGCGATTGAAGCGGGAGGGAGAGGTGCGGGGCCGCATGGGAGCGGGACGTGGCGGGCGTGAGCGAGAAGAAGCGGTAGGTGCATGGGGGTGGGGTAGAGGCGAGAAGTGACATGTCGGTTACGTGGCTTGTTTGCTCGTAGCATGGCATGAGCGGCGGCGGGGTGGGGAATTGGACGTGGAGCAGGGTGTGTGGTGGGAGAGTGGGGCGGATGTGTTAGATGGCAGTGGGGCCAATGTAGGTGGGAGCGGAACGGATGTAGAGTGGGAGGGGAGAGGATGTTGGTCGGAGGCCGATGTTGGCAGGTGCGGGATGGATGTTGTTTGGTAGCGGGGTGAATGCTTGATGGAGGCGGGGGTAGAGGCGAGTGGAGGGCGGGGGGGGGGTAGGGAGTAGGCGAGTAGATGGCGGGAGTAGAGGCGGATGAAGGCGGGTATGACAGGTGCACGGCGGGGCGGGGCGGAGCAGGGATGGACGAGTAGGGATATTGGGGTGGGGTGCGATGTGAGTGGGGTGGGGCGTGTTTGGACGGTGACGGGGTGGGGGTAGTAGAAGAATTGGGGTGGATAGATACGGGGCGTTCTTGACGTGGCGGGGCGGTAGGGGGAAGGGGTCAGTAGGGATATTGGAGTGGGGCGGGGTGTGAGTGGTAGGGGGTGTGGTTGAACGGTGAGGGGGACAGTAGAAGAATTGGGGGTGGGACGGGTTTGAGAGATGCGGGGCGTGGTTGGACGTGAGCGGGCGGTAGCGGGGACGGGGCAGTAGGAGAATTGTGATGAGGCGGGATGTGAGACGAGCG
>BLKR01004864.1:0-95884 GCA_011170035.1 Teleogryllus occipitalis | reverse complement strand
AGATATATATATAATATATATATATATAATATATATATATATATAATATATATATATATATATATATATATATATATATATATATATATACATCATATATATGCATACATACACTCACAGCACCTGCTCTGTAGCTACCCATTTATAGCCAACATGTACACGACATTCGAAGAAAACAAGACTAATATTTTACCATAAAAAATTGTAATACAAAATATTGCATAAATAATTCATAAAAAAAATTTGGTCAGCAAAATATATGGGTCTTTATGTTAAAGGTGAGTTATCAGTAACCGGTTCCCGTGGATTGACATTTGGATGTCAGGGAGATCACCTGCTGTAAATATTTCATTACTTTTATCGTTTCCGAAAATAATTACGTGAATCAATACTGTCGTTTGTTCATTACATTATTCCAAAAATAACACTGTCAATTAAATTAGTACTAGGAAGGATCATATTTAATTTGGTTATAATTTATGAGCTGAATGCATCAAATGTAGACTATCATTACAGCCTTTTAATGATTTTGGCTGATTGGTTCAGCTTTTGTTTCCAATTTCTCATGAAGCTTTACAGACAATGAGAGAGACCACAGAACAAGTTTCACTTTTTGAGGGTTACTAAATCGCGGTATTATTTCAATTGTTTTGTTTTGGAGAAGCCATCGCTTGAAAGGAAACCAGGAAATTATACCCGAATTATGTTTGGAGCAATAATTGCTTCTAAATTAACTCGCGTTATCATTAGCATTTCAACACCGAGCTTCACTGGAACTCATTTGTGAAGGCTAACTGAATACCTGGACAATATTTTCCATTAAGCTTTGAACATTAAGCCCTACTATAAAACAATGCTTGTCATTCCATTTCTGCTTTCACTCGTCTACCAGTAACAAACTGGCCAAGAGCCGCGCGGGATCTACCCAACTTCTTCCTTGTACCTTGTCCTCACTCCTTACTTCCAGACACACACACACACACACACACACACACACACACACACACACATGCACTACACATGTCTGTAGACCTTAGAACTTTTTGTTCTGGCTGGGGAAGTGCCCCGCTGTTGGGAGATACCTGGTTGGGGAAACCCCATACGTAAAAAGACGTGTAGTGTGGCGCCGGGTGTCACCGTCCAGCAGGGGAACAACACCGCCTCCTTCGGTGGTAACACAGGCTTTACACTAAGTTAGTGTTACGGTGCTAATTACCATGAAAGCTGAGGGTGTCCGAGAACATGAAATAATTGGCGACCGACCGGGCGCCCGGCGGTGTCGACCGGTCGCCGGCGATCGGCAGCCAGCAAGCGGCAGACCACGGACCGCCAAGGGCAAGGTCTTCAGGGAAAGTGGGGTAAGCGAGCGCGGGCCGGTAAAATCACGGAGATTGCACACTTCTAGTTTTATCATCCTTCATAATTTTATCAGGCCTCGTATTAGTAAACATTAAGATGTCAACATCCAGGGCTTCCGGCTCTATTGGCGACTCCGATGGTATGGATGCGTGGGGTTAACTCATTTTTTTCACTGTAATAGATATCATTATTTCAAAATACTGCCAGTTCATTAAGTATACATATAGTTTTTTTTTTTTACTTTCTCACTACCGCTTACGCAGTGGAGAGAAATTTATATAATTGTGCGCAAAGAAACGACGAATTTTCGGCTTTTTTTAAAATTCGCTTTTTAACCATGTCATGTAGCAACCACTTGATTGTTTACATTGATGTAACTGTACGGGAACCCAACACGTAAGGACAACACAAACACAAACAACCATGCTCGAGGCGGAATTCGACCCCCGACCCTTGAAGCCGAGGTAACTACGACGCTACAGCATAAACGACCTCGGCAATCCAGGCGGACCCACTAGTTTTAATTGTAATGGATTAGCTCAAAAGCAAGGAGTACATGTTTTTCCTTCGCTGCTATCCATTTCAGAGCACTGGTGGCGAAGGGGGCGCTGTCCAATCCGCTCGGGAGAGTGCGAGAGCGGGGGCCGTGCGCGCTTGTGCGAGGCGCCGTCAGAGGGTGCGGGCGTTCGCGCGGGGTGGGGGCGGGGGCGGGGGTGCAAGGAAAGGGCGCGCCCCGAGGGACCTCTCACGGCAAATTGGGCGCCGCGCTGCCGCCGCCGGTAACAAGCCTGTTGTTTAATCTCACCCTCTGCGACGTTAAACAGCGGCGCCGCCCCGCCCCGCCCCGCCCCGCTTCGCTCCGCCTCGCGCCGCCCTGGACCGCCCCGCGCCCGCTGCACCGCGTCGCCCTGCGTTCGCCCCGCCCCGCCACGCCTCGCCCCGCCCTGCCCCGTCCCCGCATCCGCCCGACCTGCCCCCGTCGTGCCCCCGCCCCGCCCCCCTCCCGCCCCGCCCTTGCCACACCCCTCCCGTCCTGATTCCGCCGCGCCACGCCCCCACCTCCCCGCCCCGCCCCGCTCCGCCCCATCTCGCCCCGCTCCGCCCAGCCCCACTCCGCCTCGCCCCGCCCCACCCCTCCGCGCCTCGCGCTGCCCTGCCCTGCCCCGCCCCGCACCTCCCCGCGTCGCCCCGCCGCGCCTCCCCGCCTCGAGCCGCCTCTGCGCCCACGGCCCCGCCCCCAGCGCGGGCGCGTAGAAGGCGCGACGCGCAGAGACGCCGCGATTGCGAGGGCGGCGCGCGAGAGCGGCTGAGCACGAGGTGCCAGCGGCCGCAGGCGCTTTTTGCTTCTCGCGCAATCCCGGCAACGGAATAACGCCTCTCAAACGGGTGACACAAACGAATTTTTCAGCGCGCAAGTAGACTGGGGAAGGCGTACCGCAAAGAAACCACGACCGCATAAAACAACTGGGTACTGCGAAGTAAACAATGTGACGACATGAATCAACCTGGATGCCGCCTCGCGTATTGAGAATGATTCCACGAGTATACATTTCCAGTAATTCGCAGTACAAACTAATGTACGCAACTCGTACGAAAACTTCTGGCGTACTCATCTCAAAATGCCGGACTTGTCTTCTATCGTCATTTCATTCATACTCCAAATACATATTCTTTACTGTCTGTCTGTGTGTACTGACTCAACAGTTCCAGACAAGGCCAAGGCCTACCAGCGGCCCACCGGTCTCGCGGCCATGGACTAAGGGGTTCGTATGGTTAACACATAGATATCCTTACGCCGTATTCTGGTCTGCTCAACCTGAGAAGTGAGCTTTCCCATCGTCACACAGCAACAGATACTGGGACATTGCAAGGAAAGCGCACACTGTAAACTACCCCGATCGGGCATCGAACCCGAGGTTGCATGATGGAAAACGAGCACGTCAACCAGTGAGCTACCCGTGAGGACACATTCTGTACTAGTTACATACTACAATTTTATGGCGTTCCGCACAAATTGTGTTTCAAGACAATTCATGCTAAATACAATTCCGCCAAGACGAAACTGGCCCTTTTTCAACGCGATGTCCCCGCTCGATGCTTGCAACGGCCCGGGCGAAGGAAAGGAAGCCGTTAGCGCGTGCGAGGATGGGGGTGGGGGCGTCTCGTGATCCGCACGTCGTCGTCCGCGCTCCCCATTGGGCCGTTTGGCCGTTGCGCGCGGCGATTCCGCTCTGCGCCGCAAGGAAACGACGCGGCCCCCCGGGGGCGCTGCTTTGCTTATCACGGCGAGAGACTTCGTGCGACGGCCGCACCCGACCCTTCTGCAGGCGCGCAGTCCACACGGGCTGCTCGTCCAGCTGTGAACATCGCCGCTCGGGTAGGACGTTGCACGTTACAACTGCTCAACTGATTCATGTTTCCGAGCGTGACATTTCTATGGTCATCAGTCCCGTTAGAGAGTTATACCAAGATGGGGGGGGGAGGGCTCCCTTGTTCAAGGGGCAGTTCCGGCGCCGTTCTACACGTCGGCTTGACAGATCGCGCGCGGTCCGTGACCCGTTTGTTAGGGTACTGCTCCGGCATTCGCCTGGTGTAGGTCGGAGAAACCACGGAAAACTACCGATCACAGCAGCCGGTCTCTAGAATTCTCCTCCAGACAGCGACTGAATTCGACCTAGCTGAAAAGCTAGTGTCAAAAATCCTGCCGCCGTGGGGAGTGGGAACCTAGGATCTGCCGGTCAGAGGCGCTGCAGTGACATCAATTGATGCACTGAGCTACCGCTCCCGGTTTGCCTCTTTATGTGACAATGGACGACGTTGCTGCATTCGCCCATGAGTGTCATTGAGGGAACCTACGCGTAAGCCTTCCACGTGCCAGAGATTCAAACTACTCGCGCGATCGTTAATTCCGGGCTCCGACAAACGATGATATGAAATAAAAGAGCAATTAAAACATTCGTATCTTTAAATTGCAAAAAATATAAGAGGTATTGCCACAAAAAAAGCCAAACGTGCAATCAAATATTAAAGCAAAGTCATTTCTATCTCGGGAATTTTAGAAATAATGTGAAAATAATAGGAAACACGAAAAACTAACGAGACGAGATATGTTATTCAGATACATATTACTCCTACTACACTTAGTATAACTACTCAAAGAAGACCAAGATAAAAAAGGTTCTGTAGTTGTCATAGGACGACCTTTTTCATTACATTTCATTGCAAATACCGGCTATGACATTGATCAATCGATGTGCCCATTTAAAGTATTCTGAGAACATAGACAGATATGTCTACATATGTACACTGGTACATTTTGTGTTTCACGTTGAATAATATTTCTGTATTTTCACAACAGTTTCGATCAAAGTGAAATTTATGGTGAGTACATCATGCTCGGCGAGTACTAAAAGCGATTTTACTTATCAAACACTGTTTAGTACAATAAACAGCTATATCCCTCATCCGTTTAATGTGTCTGGATCTGTTTCAACTTGAGATCCAGACATATTTAATTAGGTCGTGGGGATCGTGGGTACTTTTCTCTCGAGCAACCACAATATCAGTACAAGTATAACATCTGTAATCTCTCATTTCTTGAAAGAAATATATAAAAGGTCTGTCAACACCACAACAAACAGTTTATTTTCTTGTCGGCGTCGAATCTCCTTCCTCAGCCGTCAACGCCTTCCACCGCTCCCCCTCCACAAGCACTAGGCGCACAGCGACCGTGGCATTCGGCACTTGCGACTCTCGTTTTCCGTTCTGCGAACAATCGCCCGACATGTGAGTCTCATTTGTCACGAAAGCATTCACTTTAAAAGAATCCACTTCATGTGTTAATAGTTCTAATGTGTTTCCTAATTAATTACTAGTGATTCCGGGCGCGTCAACTACGAAGATAATTAATCCCGTAAGTGTAGTTCACGTTTGTTCATCTGGAGGCGGCGGTGATCTTGTCACTCTCGCATCTAGCGAAAGGAGTGAGGGTTCAATAAAAAAGTGCGAAAGGAGTGAGGGCTCAAGAACTCGTGCAAACGGAGTGAGGGCTCAACGAAACGTACGAAAGGAGTAAGGGTTCAAGAAAACGTGCAAACGGAGTGAGGGCTCATTGAAACGTACAAAAGGCGTGAGGGTTCAAGACAATGTGCAAACGGAGTGAGGGCTCAACGAAACGCCCCAAAGGAGTGAGAGTACAAGAAAACGTGCACAAGGAGTGACGGCTCAATGAAACGTACGAAAGGAGTACGGGTTGAAGAAAGCGAGCAAAAGGAGTGAGAACTCAATGGAATGTGCGTGGACAATACCTACCTCTACTAAAAAGAGCTACAGATTCCCATTGCCTACTCTATAGTTATTTGCTGTCATGAATTACAAAACCGGAAGAAACAGTTTGGCCAGAGGCGAAATTGTCACGAGAGCGGCGAGTGGAGGGGGTATCGGAAGGAGGGGGGAGATCGCGTCGCAGCGCCCTCCCGCCCTGCCCCGCGCAACCCAGCTAATGATTCAATTAGAGAGGCCGCGAGGGCGGGGCTGGCAGGCTCGGTTAATTATCGCCTCCGCCCAGGGCAGCCTCCGGTCGAAGGGCACGTGCCCTTGCGCCCCTCTCCCCGCCCCGGACCCTTGCGATCACCAATTCATCCTGCGCTCTCATCTTTCCACCCTCGAAACACCATCGACCTCTTCGACCTCCGCCACCTCCTCTGCATCTACGAGGGTCGCAACTTGGGGCACTTTCCTCGAGTTGCGCGACGAGAAGCAGGAAATTAAGATGTACATCGAAGACCTGAGCGAGATATATAACTAATAACAAAATTCACTAGGTGTTCTTCTTGATGAGTACCTTAAATTGATTGATTGTAGTGATTGCCGACTCGTCGAGTATGGTCATTAGTCCCGTACGTTTAGTTCGTGGTTTTGCTCGGTAAGTGGCGGTGGTCTCGGTAAGTGGAGCGTGTTAGAATAAGTGTGTGTGTAAGGGGTGAGGATAGGACAAAGAAGAGGAAGGAAAGATCGCGCGTGGCCCGTTTCTTAGGGTACTGCTCCGGCATTCGCCCGGTGTTGATCGGAGAAACCACGGAAAATTACCGCTCAAAGCAGTCGGTCAATAGAATTCTCCTCTACACAATGAATTCAACCTAGCTCACAAGCTAGTGTCGGAAATCCTGCCGCCGTCGGGAATCGAACCTAGGACCTCCCGGTCAGAGGCACTGCAGTGACATCAGTTGATGCACTGAGCCACCGCTCTCGGTAGTACTTTTAATATATTTAATGTTGACAAATAAGTAAAATGTTTAATGGATAGCAATAACTGCGGCGGCTAATAAAAAACAAATGAAACGACTCAATTCGAATAGGTGGAACAATAAGGGACTAGAACGTTTCTGTAATATTTGTTTAAATTTGAGGATTTGTAACTTCGCTTTTATTGAACCAAGAAACCAATCAGTTTCTAGAACAGATCAAGAGTGACAAGCGACGATCTACTGAATGAGTTGAATGAAGCGGTTGAATATTACCTGATTTAAACTATATTTTCTTTTGTTTTGAAACATATCTCTATTTTTGTGCTTTCGCTAAATACATTCATAAGCGAAAAATCGCTTATCGCCGCCATTTTTTAAGGAGGTGAGAAACATCATTTTCTATTATTCATATTGAAAGAGAACTGAATGTCGGTTCGCTGGTACAGGGAGACTGACCAGCTGTTTAATGTAAAATCGTGGACCAGTACCGAAAATTTATGCGAACTAAAGACGACTTTAGATATAGGAAACTCTGATATAGATAAGTTTGGGTTATAGTCAACCAAAGTCACTGTTTCAGATCCACATATATTACAAATAAATACTAAATGATTCGGTTGTAATGAACTCTCCACATCAGCTTTAGCGAACAATACAAATTCCAGGAAAAAATACTTTGTTACAGGACCACGATTTCCAAAGCTGTAAGAATTTTCAGTTGAAAGGCCTTATGCTTTATTTTTGTAGTATTTGCTGTGAAAAAAGGAACGAGGGAATGCATCACAGAGAAAATTGTTTCAGCTCATCTACTATGGCAAATCTGTCGAGTGTGAAACGACGCGGACTGAGAGACGAAACCGAGAGAAATCCCATTTGGCTAGGACGTGGTTAATGCTTCGAAAAAGCCTCTCATAAAAGAGGATTGATGACGCAGCGGAGAGAAATGAAGGTAGTGTTCCAACAGGGCAAGAGCCATTCAAGAGTATCAGGAGGAACTAAATATTTTGTGTGCGAAAACTATAGAATCACGTGGCGAGAAAGATCGGTCTTTGGTGAATGATCTGCAAATTGTGTTATTAACAACTCTACTCAACAAATAATAATAAAATAGTCGGCTCCGGTTATGGTGAACTCGGATATAGTGAACCCTCGGTAATAGTGAACTTAAGTCACTTACATTACAAATAAGCATAAGAAGATTCGGTTACAGTGAAGCTGAACCTCGGCTATAAAGAACGAATGAAATACGCCTCGCCACAAATAAAGACAATTTTATTATTATTATTATTATTATTATTATTATTATTATTATTATTATTATTATTATTATTATACTCCTGAAAATTAATTGGATCTCTTATGTTATTAGGCGATTAAACTTCAGCGAGTTTGACAGTGTACCAACAGTGCAAGAGGGATTAATAGGTGTCAAGACGGCATTACAATACTTGGAGATAGAGGACAATTTAAAATCAAGTATGAAGAGAGAACGAAATCTGGAAAAGGATCTAGAGAAATTACTAATGAAAAATTTGCTAAGCAAACAATTGAAAATAATTGATATTTTTAAGTTCAAGTAAAGGTACTGAATTTTCAGTACACGCTGTTAATGAATTTAGCTGTATCTCTATATTAATAAAATCAATCATTTTGGAGAAATTCCATTTAATTTTGACATTATCGGATATAGTGAATCAAACATGTTAGTTCCCAGAAGTTCTCTATAACCGGAGTCGACTGTATTATAGATTAAGGATCTATATTTCAGCGGTGCGATCCCTGGATCGATTCACGGTCGGAGTAAAATTAGAGATGTAGCTTCCCAATAAAATCGTCTCAATTTCTGTGCCGTGACCATTAAGAATCTCAGGAAGGCGAAGTTTTCTAAGTATGGCAAAGGGAATACGGCATAATCACCTCCCGTCTCTCTCTTACCCCCAAGCGTGGAAATTAAAACTACGCCTAGGCATGGGAACACAGCTAGACGGCGAAGTCGGAAAATCGACCCGAATACCTAATACATACTACACACAATCGCATTTGCAGTGTTTGGATGTTTTAGTGAACCGCTGATATAAGAAAATCAATTACTGAGGAAAATAAATTTATATTCGCATTACGGAATATACTGAACCACTGGTACAGAGAACGGAACCTGTTAGTCTTCAGAGGTTCACTATAACCTGAGAGAACTCTACATATTTGTAGATGTCCAAGTCATTGCATAGTCAACGTTCAAGAATAGTACCAGTCTTGGACATTGTTAATTTATATCATTTTAGATAACGAACAGTCTCTAAAAAACATTGTCTTGAATGAAACTACGTGTTCAATACAAACGAAATTAAGTACTTCTTTCCTGCCTTGAAAAACCCTTGGCCTCCCCGGTGGTTCTCTATTAAATGTACGCTTTACATTATAACCATACATAATAAAAGAAAAAAAATATTTCAAAATATATTTAATTTCACTGAAACCCGTAAAAAATAATTGAGAACAATATTGTGAAAAATAAAACGAAATAATGTAATATAAATGCTTAAACTGTCCATGAGAATGTCACAATTTAAAATAAATTCAATTGACTCCAATCCCATGTAGCGTTTACCGAGAAAATTATAATGCAAATTCACATTTGAATAAAATTAATTAAAACGGCATTTTTCAGTTCATGGATTTATTTGGGTACATTGGGTAATACACGTCATTAAAACGAATGGGAAAATCGTTTGGGAGAGCGCGTTAAGGGGCGCAATGTATTAACGAATGCTATTGTTCCGACTAGACTTTTAAATTAACAATATCAAAATAGTTGTACGTGAGTTGTCATTCATGTGAATAGAGATGCGTTCTCCGCACATAGTGATGATGTGGGAGTAACTGCGGAAGAGCTTTAGTTTTACAATGAAAGATAAGTTTCTTACTAAACTAACAATCCCTTAAAAATATTTCAAATCTCAAATAAAATAGTATGTCGAGAAATCTGCCCACAGAACAATGAAAACTGACAATAGGCCTTTCCTTATTTTGAAAAGAATATTGTTTTCTCTTCTTCTTCTTCTTCTTCTTATTATTATTATTATTATTATTATATTTATTATTATTATTATTATTATTATTATTATTATTATATTATATTATATTATAGTCTACAAAATTCGGGAGTTGACTATGGGATTTCAACATGTTTATATCCATACACCCAGTTTTTTTTCTAATGCCTTTTAATATTGACTTTTTCTATGAAATGATACTCATTCGTTTTAAGTTTAACATTTTTAACAAATTATTTACAATCCTGAACCATAAAAACAGTTTTTTTTAAATATTCGAAAAAGTGTCGCAGAAGTGTAAAATACAATCAATTACTAAAAAAATAGCATAAAATGTGTCTGTTAAAAAAATGCCAGAATATTTTAGCATTTATAGCGTTATAACAGACGACAATATATTCCACAAACGAGAATAAATTACCAACGCGGATGGTTCTCGGGGAGTTTAGCGCTCACTTTCACGCAGTAGCAACATAAGCAATGGCTCACTGCTAACGCCATGAGCAGATGCTCGCGATATTTCACTGTGGTATTCGTAATACATTTCGGAGAAGCTAGCATTATTTCAAGAATCTATTGTTATTACAACCGAATGAAGTCGCTCAGGGTGTAGCGCGCTGACTTCGCATTCGGGAGGCTCGAGTTCAATCTCCGTACCTGACCGGGGTTGTTCGTGGTTTCCCGCGATCATCCAAGCGAATGCTGGGGTGGTTCTGCTGAAAGGCCACGAACCCGGGATCAGAGGGTGCCGAGGCCAATTGCCCTTTATGGTACATGTCATGCCTTGTTATTACAACTTGTATAAGAAACAATTGAAATCAAAGAGGCGTGCGGCGCTTACACGTTGTCCAGCGTCGGGTTAAAATAGTGGTTCAGTTTTATTATGTGCTTCTTATACACTGACTTCCACCACACGTGGCGTTCACCAGGACCGATTATTCAAAGTGCTATGCAAGATTATTTTCAAGTTCGTTAAAGATGAAAGAAGTGTTTTAAAAAGAAAATATGGTAAGTAATGGGTAGATAGCCGTTTGTTATTTTGCCTTGTGAAAGTGCCATCTCGTCTGATTAAAAGCGTTTGGCCCCTGAAAGCCTCCTTTACACCTCTAGTTCATCTGCGCCGTCTCCATCAAGCCCGGCATTCCACGGCGACCTTTCAGCGCGAGTATTAGCCGCTGCGCTTTCGGTCGATGGCCGAGTTGCAGTTAATCGCCGGACTGAGAGAAGGCCCACTGATGAAAAGCAGAGCGGTCGCGACACTGCGGCGGCGAGGCAGTTGCTATTCATTGTTTGTTTGATTAATTGATTTATGTTTCCGGGTAGGTCATCTGCTTTGGTCTTTAGTACCCTTAGTAGTGAATGTTTTATCCAAATGTTCCTCCCCCGCTGGATGGTAATATCTAGAGACCCCCCGTCCGTCCGTCCACCTACCCTCGGAGCGAGGTGAAAGTAAAGTGTGGAAGGCGAAGATTTGTTGCTTCGAGCGCTAACAGACAATTCGAAATTGAATGCAATTGATTGATTGATTGTTAGTGATTTCGGCGCGTGAACTGCCACGTTCATTAGTCCCGTAAGTGTAATGCATGTTTTTAGCGGAGGTGGCGGTGACCTTCCCCCTCTGAATGGCGAGATCCGGCGCCGACGTCGGTTGGCAGGGATTTTTCCCAATCTCCCACTAGAGGGACACCGACCCAGTCGAGGTAAGCTCTAAGCTTCCCACTGGTGTCCTGACATGTGTCGTATTGGGGTGCATGTACGTATGTGTGTAAGTAAGGGGTGAAGATAGGAGAAGGACCGGGAGCTGTGGCTCAGTGCATCAACTGATGCCACTGTAGCGCCTCTGACCGGGAGGTCCTAGGTTCCAGTCTCGACGGCAGCAGGATTTTCGACACTAACTTTTCAGCTAGGTCGAACCAGGCGAATGCTGGAGCAGTACCCTAACAATTGGACCATGGACCGCGCGATATCTTTTCTTCATCTTCCTTGAACTATTCTCATCCCCTTACACACACACTTGCACTAACATGCACTACACTACCACACAGGCCGAAAGACCGGTCGGGGACTTCGAACTTCTGCCGGCTGGGGCGGTACCTCGCTGGTGGGAGATTCCTGGTTGGGGAAACTCCCGTTAGCCGACGGTAGGTCGGTGCTGAATCTCCAGCGGGGGAAGACCTCCTCCCGAGAAAATACACGCACTACACTTACGGTACCAATGACCATAGTAGTTGGCGCGCCCGGAATCAGTATCAATCAATCAATCAATCAATCAATCAATCAATCAATCGATAGGAAAAGGAAGAGGAAGGAAGCACCGCACGCGGTCAGTTGTCCCTTTTGTCAAGGTGCTGCTCCGGCACTAGCCCGGTGTTGATCGAAGAAACCCCGGAAAACTACCGTTGAGAGTTTCAGGCCGCGAGAATTTTCCTGGAGGCAGCTGCTTTGGGAGACAACGAGTGCGGCAGGCGCTTTCCGCGAAGCGAGCAGGCGACGCGCGTAGCTGAAGGGGCCTATTTGGGGCGTGGCGGATGCACGACTGGAAGTAGCCCTGCCGCAGCTGCATCAGCGGCGCCCGTGCCAGCCGGTCGCACCGCCACGCCCCCCTCTCCGCCCACACCACCAGGCGGCGCCCCTCCCCTCCCCCCACCCGTGCCATGCGCACAGCGCTGCTTCAACATCTGGATAGGTAGAGTGGGGCACGGAGGCGGCGGCACTTCAGACAAGGGCGGATCAGCAGAGGGGAAGGCACTACACATACAATTCATTCCTTTTCCTCTCTAACAGAGGACTCTGATTAACAAATACCCCAGCGGTGCAGGGTACTTCACCTAGTACCCAATTAAACAGTGCTCGTTCGTTTCCGTGAGACGGAAACAAGGAATGTTAAAATGCAATTCTCCAACATCTACGGAACAATTAAATAGAATTATTCGTGTTACAATAAGAAGAGCATGACTAAACAGAAAAGCAATTTCATGTTTTGTCTAACATTTTCGTTTAAGAGAATATTAGTGGGTTCTTGTCAATCAATTCATGATGCCTTATTGTACGTATCGAAGGTCAAGCTATCAACTTTGCTCTTCTGCCTGATCAGGCATATTTCGTTATTCTCCTTTCACCATCTAATAGTGAAAGTCGATATCACTCGGAGACGAAACAGGCGATTTGAATATAGCTCTGAGACTTCTTCTAGGCCTGAGAATCTTTTATATGGAGTAAATCTACAACATAGAACAGAGTTTTACTTTCCGTCCGAAGGAAGACGTAAGACAAATGTTTTCTCCTATGGTTTAGATTGGGTTTGAATTTACGTACTTGAGAATAATTTAAATATATGCTGAACATTACATAACCGAAGCCCAAACTTGTGTTTTCCCACGAATCAAAAATACCAAATACGGGTACTCTACATTTGCCGTTAGGTACCTTCGCGATAATAACGTCAATTACATGTTGCTTACGTTGTTAACGATTATATTCCGGTTATGTACTTTAGCAATGGGGTCTCCATCGGTTTCTCATCTCTGGAATGCCTCTAATGCACATTTGGGGAGGGAGGGCGGGTGATTCATTTCATCTAGTATTACCACAAAGGATATCATATTACTCCCCTAATGCTACCGCGTTACAGGACCAGTCTGTCGATCCCTGCTCCCGATTGGGTGCGCCGGAGGTCGCGGAATTTAGTTACACAGTTACTGATGTCGGCTTTGAGCAACTTAACGTGCAACCAATCGACCACAAAGCCATATTAATACGCCACATATATTTCCAGAATTTTGTAGACTATAGTAATACGCAACAATTTTTACACAATAGGGAATCATATTTTGTTTGCCATTTGCTCATGAAGAAACATTTAAAAATAATATGTCAAAGGGTATAATTGTAAATTTTTACATTAGATAGTAAAACAATATTGAAAATCCGTATCAATTTACACGAAGATCTTGGATGAGCGTAAGGCCGTTTGCTGTCATAAAAATCTAATGGTATCATACTGTTATTTAATATTTTGAGAAAAATAGGTACTGGATTAACATAACTCTGTTCGATTGTCCAATTCAATTTCATTCAGTTAGTATAGGAACAATTTCAGGAGTAACAAAATGAATTAGGACATTTCATTTTGTAACTCCAATATGAATTTGAATGGTCATTCTCAAATCCTGAATTTGTTTTTCTAGCTTGACACTCCCTAATAACACCCATTGAATTGATTAACTGATGTTTCAAGGCAAGCCAACGCTGGAGATCATAAGCTCCGTTAGCACAGTGAACGTTTTTACCCCGTGTGGTGGCGCTGTTTGTCCCTCGCTGTACGGTGAAATTCGGCGCCAACCTACATGTCGCCTTGCAGGGGTTTTTCCACTTCCCACTAACTTCCCCAGCGGGACACCAATCAAGTCAGGACAGGTTCTAAACCACGACTACGCTCGTCCGTGGTCTGTTTGTTAGGATACTGCTCCTGCATTCGCCTGATGTTGATCGGAGAAACCACGGAAAACTACCGATCAGAGCTGCCGGCCGCTAGAATTCTCCTCCAGATAGTGACTGAATTCGACCAACCTGAAAAGCTAGTGTCGAAAATCCTTCCGTCGTCAGGACTCGAACCTAGGACCTCCCGGTCAGAAGGACTGCAGTGACATCAGTTGATGCCCTGAGCCACGCATTTCGCTCCGATCAGTATCCGTCGCAGTATGGCGGGCGAAACGTTGGCAAGTGTGCCTCGGGCTATGCCTAATCTCCGGGGCAGCCGAGTGCGCATTGATTCCGGCAGCGGAAGCCTACGCTTTCATGCTTCGCGGCGGGAGCTGCCGGCCCCGCGGCTGCGTAGCACCCGCGACCACCCGGCGCTCTCTAATGAACTGTTTTTCATGGCGTAAAAGCAAGTGATAAATTGAAAATGTGGTTTGAAGCGCGTCTTTCGGGCGCGCCGTTGCTCATTACCGTAGAGCGGTCGCGGGCGGCGCGCGCCGCCGCCGCCGCCGCCTCCTGCACATCCTGCGCGACAAGCGCGCGACGCCTCGAGTGCGGTTGCCATGGCGACGCCCCGGAGCACCACGATGGGCCGCGCGCGGCGCCGCTCGGGCACAACGGCCGGCGCCTAGTGGCGGCAAACGTTAGCAATGCAATAAAATCCCGTTAAACCGAATCCCGCTAATCCGAACCTCGCAAATCCGGACCCCGGAAAGCCGTAAGCCGAACCCCGCTAAGCCGAACCCAGCTAAGCCGAATCCCACTAAGCCGAAGCCCACTAAGCCGAAGCCCACTAAGCCGAACCTCGCTAAGCCGAACCTCGCTAAGCCGAACCCCACAAATCCGAAATTTCTGATAATCCGAACAAACTTTACGATGGAGGAAAAAGTAAAAATAAAAAATAAAATGCTTATTTTAATATAAAAAGGATTTTATAATTATTGTAGAACTGAACAACTAATTATTGAAACACGAGTTGTCGAAATGAAACGTTTATTGCACTGGCAACTGCTGTGTTTCAACTCTTCTAAACAATGTAGCAACCATGATGTAACGTAGATAACTACCGCATGCGAATGATTATCTACGTACTACACTCAGTTGTTTGCTTCATTGCTACTTCATGTCGCCGCTACGTTGCGTTTTTTCTCACATTGCACTCTAAGTTACATTGTGTCTGGTTATTCTATAGATTATTTGTATATATATATATACCATATCCCCAATTAGTTTGGAATACCGCGGTTCCACTGTACATCGAGACATCAATACTTCGATTCACCACCAAAAGGTTTGCGTTGGTTGGTTGTGATTCCGAGCGCGTCAACTGCGAAGGTCATTATTCTCACAAGTGTAGTGAATTTTTTCTCATCGGGAGATGGCTGTGATCTTTCTCTGCTGGATGGTGAGATCCAACGCCGTCCTTACACGTCGGCTTGCAGGAAAATCCTCAACCAGGTATCTCCCACCAGCGGGGCAGTGCCTCAGCCGGGACAAGCTCTAAGCTCCCGACCGCCCTCCCAGTATGTGTGACAGTGTAGTGCATGTAAGTGTAAGTGACCAAAAGGTTTTCGATGTCGATCGACATAAACATCGATATTTAACATCTCGATGTTTTTAAATATGATGAAACATTTCGAAGTAAAATATCCTGGTTCTAATGTGATACATAAGACGTCAATATTAGTTCGATGCATATCCTGCCCTAAATTTGACTGTCGTCTTAAATATCTAATCAATGCTCTGTGTAGCCAAGGTTCAAATTGCAGTTTAAAGATATTAGCACGTACAAAATAATCAATAAAAGGTAGCAACACTGGCGGAAGGTTGCGAATAGCAAACGGTTTCCTGCCGACTGTGGATTGACAATAGTGACAGATGTCAATGACTGTTGTTTGCGAGCAATTCACAAATAAAATCGCGGGCTTGCACAAATTATAATCTTCTTCGGTCCGCATATTAGAAAACTTGTTAGCCGCACAGCAAATTAAATGAAATTAAAAATGAATTTCTGGTAGCTCACATAGCTCAACTACAACTTAGCATCAATTAACATTTCTATGCTGAGTTAAAAACATGTGTGCATTAGAAGCATTCCTCAACATTTTTGCAAATAATCCCTAAGTTAGTGAGTACTCTATAATATATGTCATTGCGTAATTAATAGAACTGAATATTAGAATAAGAATTGTTTTTGAGAGAACACAATTCAGTACTAAAGTAATTAACTGACATATGTATCGTTATGACTAATGACCGCATATAATTGGAATTATTCATTGTGAATGGTTGGCTAATTCGCCAACTACCAGATAATGTTCACCATATGCATGGTGGTTAACAGCGGAAGGAGGAACAGCATTAAAGCATACTTCGCGGTTTACCCAAACACTTTAGCTAACACGAGGTGGCTTGTCTAGGTGAAGTATATTACTATGTTACGGTGATGAGAAATAAGACATGCAATAAACGGGAATATGACGGCTGGTGGAAGGCTTCAACGAGAGACAAGGTGTGAAGTTTGGAGCTCTGTTCCGAAAGGCGTTCATGTCCATTTACACAATGCTACGTAACGTAACCTAACATCACTAAATAAGTACCTCACTACGCATTTCCGAATTGCGGCGACGAGACCTCCCGTCTTGGGATTTCGCTCTATGCTTGAAAGAGCCTGGAGCCCTTGCATATTTTTCAACGCATGCCAATATGCTACTCGCAAACACACTCCCCGTAGGGGGAGTCACGATGGCGTAGAGTGTCGTTGGTTCTGGTGGAGGGTCGTAGACGACAACCCGGACCCTGAGACTTGCGGCGGGGCTCACGTCGTTAGCGCAAAGGTGTAGGCAGTGAGAATGCGACGCTAAGCTTCTCATGGCGGGGCTTGCCCAGTCCTTCGGAATGTTCTGGAATGCACATATGAAAGTCCGGCGGGAAATTGATACTTCTCGTCAGGTTGCCTAGGTTCCGCCGATGCCCACGTCGTTAGTCTAAAGGTGTAGGCAGTGAGGAGACGGGATGGGGGCCCCAAGCTGCCCGGACCTTAGTCCGGGTGGTCCGCAGCTGGGCTCTCGGATTCTTAGTTAGTTAATGCCTTATTTTACGTGGCGAGACTCAGGCCATCAGTCCCGCTCTTCCGTCTAACCACGCAAATTTCGCTACGCTCCTTTCACCACCTAGCGGAGAAAGGAGGTATAATTTGGGGCGACGAAACAGGTGGATCTCAATTTTGCTCAGAGGCTTCTTTTAGGCTTCATGATATTTTACATGCAGTAAATCTGCTACATGGGACACCCGGCTTTACTTCCCCTCGAAAGGAAGGCGTACTAAGGATCTTTTCGCCCTTAAAAACCCACGGCTTCGATGGGGTTTGAACCCGCAAACTCGGGTACACAGTTCGGTACGCTAACCGTTATACCACCGAATCCACAAATCCATTCATCCATTCATCGTGGCGGAGGCCTGGTACTCTTTGGTAAAGAGGAGGGACTTGTGCCCGGCACATGTGAGTAGCGCATGGTGTTGACTTCGGCACTAGCCTGGATAGCTAGGAGGTCTGAGTTGGCAGGGCGGGCCTTACCCATCCATTATAGAGGGAGGTTGCCGTGAACAACTGGGTTCCGGCTGGATCCGGACATGAGCCCGTCGACGTCTTGCGCGTCGGGGGGGGAGGGAGGTTAAGAGACTTGTCCCCCTGATGAAGCAAAGACAATGTGGTGTTGTAGACCACATGGGGTTTCATACATACTCGCAAACAAACTAGACGTCTCACATTCGATCAACTTACTTTGGCCAATGCGATCATCTTACTTCACTCAGTACTCTTTGGCCAATTCACAAATTAGCCATACTTCGGAGTTAAGCTGTAGTACATACGCCTACAAAAATAAATAAATAAACATCCATGTAGAATTCACGACCATTGATAAATTACGGGATGTGGTTCACGGAATTGGTTAATTAAGGAAATACATTAGTTTGCCAACGTTTCGGAATTTATAATTCCTTCATCAGGGCTACAGTAACAAACAAAAAAACCCCAAGGAATGAAGACAACTATCTGAACAATATTATTTACAAATACACCATATACAAGTATACCTACATCAACATACGTGAAAAACAAAAGTAATATGAAACCAAAGTAACATAAACTATACACACCTTACTAATATAAAAGCTTCATGTCTATCTTCTAATGTGTTTCATTAATTGACCACTCCCGTGAACCACGTCCCGTCAATAAATAAAATTGAAAAAAATAAGCGCGGTGTGGCTCGCGCAGTGCGCGGTGCGGCCCACAGCTTCCAGAGGGTCCGCGCGGACGCGTTCGCCGACAGAAAGCTCGCGCGTCTGCGTGTACGGCCGGTGGGAGGCTGGGGCTGAGACAATGCGGTCGCTGGGGAACCGAGCCAGCCGCTTGGAATGAGCGCCTCCTCAGCTCCACATGCAATTCAGCACCGCGAATTTCACGCAGCGCCGTCCGCCCCGCTCCGCCTGGTCCCACCCTGGCCACGCCACCGCCCTGGCCCTCCCGCCCGCCTGCCCTGTCCTTCCCCTGCCCCCGGCCCACACCGCCTCCGCGCCGCCCTGGCCACGCCACCGCCTCCACCCACCCCCCGCCCCCGCCCCCGCCTCGCCCACCCACGGCCCTGGCCACGCTACCGCCTACGCCCCGCCCCTGGCCACGCCTCCGTCTCCGGCCCACCCCCGCTTCGCCCCACCCCTTGCCACGCCCCCGCCCAGCCCACGCCCCGTCCCGCCCCGTCCCGTCCTCGTCCCGCCCCACCCACGCCCGCCCACGACCACCGCCTCCGCCCCCGTCCGGCCACGCTCGGCCCGTGCTGCTAATTCAATTCAAGAGGAATTTCCTGGCCAACCAGGCGAAGACATAGGATCTTCAAAATGCCAACTCAATTTGGATATCTAGCATTTTCGCAAGACTCAAAGTAATTAGATTTTTCTGAAGAATTACTACGTCTACTATACGAAAACTTCATGTTCCAAATAAATGTGAATACTTACGAATATTTTCTTAAATAATTACGAATTATCTTCAAGTATTAATTTAATTGCATTGAAAACCCTAGAGATGTATTTGAAAAGTTTGTTATTATAAATAAATCCATTAACTAAAATATTAAAAGACGTGTTATGCAATAGACATATACATACTTCAGCTTTAGGTGACGCTCGTACATATTATTTACAATCAACAAATAATTTGGAATTTCTGCAAACTTAAATTAAATTACTTGGTGAAGTTCACACCATCCTTGTGGATTTAACATTACCAAATGATTATGATGAGTTGTAATCTGTGACCAGTAATATTATTGCTGACCCTTTCTAATGTCTTTTATTATTTCATTGCTGACCATTCCTTTTAATTTGATATACATTTCAAATAATTCTTTGCATAATAACATGAATCTGCACCTTTTTCGTCTTCTATAACTTGCAGTCACTCTCAATAAACACGTAATTGTGTAAACTTGTTCTTATACTTAATGATAAATCTTGATAATTTCACATTAATCGTAATAATATTATAACACGTTTCATCAAAAATGCAAAACGAACTTGAATTTTGAATTGAATTTAAAAATTATGCACAAACTCTTTTGGCATATTCATCTAACGTTTGGCGACCAGAAACGAGGAAAAGTTGACGCAACCATCATCATGAGGTGCTGCTGTTGTGTTGCGCCAGCTGTGTGTGCTTCCTAAAGAGCATTCGGAACAATCCTGTTCAGAAAAGCAGCACATTCGCGCGGTGCTGTACCCCGATCACTGGGGAGCATTGAAACTCACGGTCGAGAACGTCACGATGAAGAAGCTCCGCTCTCAACGACTGCAGAAAGCGAATTCATTTACACCACATCGTCATGTTTAATCACGTTGGTGGTCGTCCATAAATAACGTAACGCTAACGAGGGGAGAGAGGGTTTGAGGCAGCGTTACGCTGCTTAACGTAGGGTCGTGAGGTATTAGCGTATTTTTACGTAACATTTATATTTATTTTTTTACGTTTTTCATCATTTGCTGAAATAGTTCCTTTTTTATTCTTATACTAAAACATTAAAATAGTTACTAATTAATTTGTTTTAAAAACATGTAAATTAAAGCAATTATATGTATAAATTGCTACAATAAATGGAAATATTTTTTGATCAATTAGTCCTACTCGCACCCCATTTCTAGCTCCTTCTTCAGAGTTCGTGCTCTCTCCATAATTGATTCCGCATTGCCGACTATCTCTAAGTACCGTAATACAGTTTTTGCAGTAGTGCCTGGTCAACGTCATCTCGATCAGACATCCAAATTTTCTCTGAGGCGTTTTTTTTTGTTTGCTTTCTGCATTCAACACTTTGATCTTGTTTTTTAAAATAATTTTTCTTATAGTTGACTTGCTTAGCTCCTAACGCCTCGTCCTCGTATGTGCACTGACCGTCCACTCTTCGAAGGCCCTTTTATTCGCCGAATTAACACGCGAGATCCTTTCGGTAGAGCAGTGGCGCGAGCAGCTAGTGAAACCGATCGCTCTCCCGCGCGGCGCAGTGGCTGTCGCCTGTCTTCGGCGCTGTGGTAGCTGCGCGCTTCCTGTCGCCTTCCTAGAACACCACGCGCTTTGTCGCGCGGAGTCTCAAGTAACATCAAGTTCGAAACTGAAGTTAGCTGTTGCGCGTCGCCGCCGACATTTGCAGCCCACGCAGGACACGGCCTTTGTTTCCTCAGTGAAGTTGAGTGGCATGAAGTCATCAGTAAGGTCCCCATTCCGAGTCCGCTTTCTTCATCTCACGGGATACTTCTTCGATGATGAGCTTCGGCCGCCGATGTTTTCCCAAGTTGCTTAGCTTAGTGTTGGAATTTGTAGGACAGAGGTGACATTTTTTTCAGATGAAGGAATTAACTTCCAGGACGTTGCATTTCCTACGTTCACCATAGTCGAGTTCACTACAATACTGTATATTCATTTTTGTTTGAGTCCCACATGCTCACAGGGACACAGAACACAATAAAACAAATATTCCTACTGTTAAAAAACTGGGCTTGAAACAGTCCGGTTCTTAGCCAGTGAAACTTAGTTTCGTTTGAGCAGAGTATGAGCTGTTAATTGTCAAGAGGGGAGAGCACCGTCTGTCTTTAACGAGCCTGAAAATCAGTTATCTCCTCGAGGGCTCCATGACACGTTGCCCAGAGCGCGTCTGCACAGGCGAACGAGCGCCGCGCCGCTGCGGGCAGTTCCAGAAAGAAGGAAGCTGCTCCCTCTCCGTCTCGCCTCTAACTGCGTCGCCGAGCTGCCTCCGTCCGCGCGCTGCCCGTCTGCGCCACCGACTCGCTCGCTGGGGTGGTCGCGGGGAAGGGGCGAGAGCGAGGCGTGGTAAGGCACGGCAGAGCGGGGCGGGGAAGGGGCAGGGTGGGGTGGGGTGGGACGGATGCGAGGGAGGGGCAGGGCTGGCGCGGGAAGGCTACGGGGGAGAGGCAGGGTGGGGAGGATACGGGGGAGGGGCAGGACGGGGACGGGGCGGCTGCGGGGGAGGGGCGAGGGCGGGGCAGGGCGGGTTAGGGCAGGGCGGAACAGAGCGGGGCGGATCGGGGCGGGGCGAGTAGGAGCGGGGAGTGGCGGGGAGGGGCGGGGCGGGGCGGGGCGGGGCAGGGCAAGGGCGAGGCGGGACAGACTTGAGAGCGCAGCAGCGTGCAGGCGGGAAGGGGCGGGGGTGAGGGCTGAACTAGCGGATGCGGGGGCAGGGCGAGCGGTGCGGGGGCAGCAGGCGTTCGCAGGGGGCTCGCCGTAACCCCGCTGATTGCGCGAGCGTCCGGCGGGGGCGGGGCGGCGGTCGCGTTAACAAGGTTGGCCCGATCGCACAGCGGGGCCGGCGCGGCGCGGCGGGGGCGGGTGAGTGCGGAGGTGGAACTGTCGCCCGAGACCGCCGCGTCCGGAACTTACAGACCCGGGACGCGTTTAGGCGCTGTAAACTTTACAAGCTCTGCGCGGCGGGAAGAAGAACAGCTCGTAAACAGCCGCGCCCGCCGTCGCCGCGCCGCGGGGGTGTAAAATGCAAATGGCGGCGGGCAGGAGGTCCGGCCACCAGCCCAAGAAGCCCCCAGCCCTTCCCCGCACCTCATGCATCATCGAAGCAAGTCGCGAGAACGGCGGTTGGATCCGCTACGAGAGCATCATATTTTGGAGTATTATGAAAGATTATTGAAGCCAAAAATTAGACCCGCGCCACTGTTTTAAGCATCCCTTCTTCTATCTAGAAAAAATTGAAGAAAAAAATTGGAGCGGTTTATGAAAAATTTTTCTTTATAAATTGTCTTAATTTCAAGCACAAATAAGCGAAAACTACACTTTCTCAAAAAGAATTGTACATGAAATTTCGGAAGAGATGATCTTTTTACAACTGACTTTGTCTAAGGTATTAATCTCTATCATCAAATTTGTAGTTTTGAAATGTTAACTTCTTGCAATTTCGAAAATACGAATAGTTAACTGAAAATGGGACGATGAGAAAATTTAAAGAAAAAAATTATAAATTTCTTATATTTGCGCTAAAGTAAGCAAAAACTACAAATATTTTTGAAAAATTGAACATGACCTTATTTCAAGAAGTGTCTTTTAGGAACAGATCAAATAAAATAATATATAATAAATGTAATAAATATAATAAAATAAATGTAATAAAAGGGTGCGGTTTTTTTCGAAAAGTTTGAAAATGTACCCTACAAAATTAAAATATCGGTTTCAAATTCAAGGGGACGCGACATCAGACAGAAGGCTTGAGGAATATAAATTTCGGAGAAAAGCAGCTGAACGGTTTGGTCGCTAGCATTCTTCACAGACGGAAAGACAGACAGATTGACCAACGTTTTGCCCTAATTCGATTTTTCGGTGTCACGGACCCACAAAAATGGATTCTGGATTCAGAAAGTGATAGAGGATATTTTTTTCTAAATTTATTAACTAGATTTATCCACTTTTTCGTGCAGCATTACAGAACTTTCTTTCTACTCCGCAGTAAAAAAGTAAAAATGGTTCCGGTCCCATTTCCGGCGAACACACAGTATTTTAGAAAATTGCAAAAAATTAAGATTACATAATTACATTAATTATTTTTTTATTAAGTGATATATATTTTAAAACTTCAGATCATTAAATCGTTCATGAACAATTTTTTGAAAAAAGGAAGTTTTTTCCTAATTTCTGCTTCAAATTAATGCAATTTATATGCAAAATATTTTCGTCAAAACGGTTCCCAATTTTTTTCTTTAAAGTTTTCCCACGGATAACTTTATTGATGCTTAAAAATGGCAAAGGTCTCATTTTCTTTAAACTCTTATTTTTCGAAAATTTCAAAAGTTAGAAATAAGGCTAGAAAGAACGTGCTGTTTCTAGCACCACTAATTTCACATGATACAGCTTGATAATTATCGATAAACGACTAATGAACTGTACAATTGTATCACAATTCCAAACACCAAGTTTAACTGCATACTTTCACGTATAATTTCCACCCCACACATTCAACTTCGCAGCATTAGTGGACTTCATAATAGTCCTTCGTATTCTCACTTCGTAAATGGGCTGCGGACGTCCAGCCGTTCTCCGATCGTTTGCAAATCGACCTAACGAGACGCTTTCATGAGCTGAGTCATCAGCTCTCTTCCACATTTCCTTTTTCATTTTTGACTTCCTACCGAGTCATAATGAGCTTTTATGAATGATCTCAAATGACGGCCCGAGCGATTTATTGTGCAACGTCTTGAAAGTCAATTTAAATTTTGATGTTTAATTTTAACTTTTTTCTGCTGATTGCAAGGGGTTGATCTCTAGAAAGCTTACGTTGACAACAATTTCGCGGCAAACTATTTTTCGAATTTACAATTCAAAGATTTGCTCATACCCACTGCCCTCGATTACCTGCATTATATCGGGTGAATGCAGGGTGTTGCACCATCCTCATTTCAGCGAATTAGAACTCCGTCGAAAACATTCCTTTTTTCCTGAATCTACACGTATAACATGGTTCTTCATTGGACTGTATCGTACGAATGTGCCGCATTTATTAAGCTTCTTCATTACAATATTTCCCGTTCAAAATATTTCACATAAAAGAGGGGCAGAAAACTCATGGATGGTGAAAACGCCCGCGTTATGTCACTAGAGAATAACAGGGGCAAGGGGATGCTGTCCACAATAGAGAGAAATAACTGCAAAATCACCGAGCGTAAACTCGTTCCTGGAAATTCTCTTGCGAAGCAGTAACGTAACAGTAACATGTTCCTAAAACCGACATTTCCTCTCCCTCAACTAAAACAAATTACATAGAAACAGTTATGTCAACTACATCTCTAAAGACACAAGCATGACCTGAATGATCGTTGAACTGCATTGAAACTACCATGTCAAATGTTACTTTTTATCATTTCACTTTAACACGTCATGTAAAGCCTTTGGGATGAACAGTTTGAATTAATAAAATAAAATAAAATAAAAAGATCTCGTGTCCACATACGCTGAATGTTTGAAGTCCTCGCATAACCGAGTCGCAATTACAATAAGCAGCCTGTGACAACGGGTCGCGTCGCTCGGTCACAAGCAGCGATTTGCAGGGCACAAAGAGGTCGTCATCCGGACGCAGCGACGGGACGCCGCGCCTAAAAACATTTTCATTTCTGGAATGAATTCAGAAGCGCTGTAACGCAGTCGTTCACTAACGCGGCGTGCCTACGCTGCCGCCCCTACCACGGCCTCCACACGAGCAGGCCTCCACACCACCACGCCTCCACACGACAAGGCCTTTACATGACCAGGATTGTACATGTCCAGGCCTCCACACGACCAGGCCTCTACGCGACCATCCCTCCACACGACCAGCCCTCCACACGACCAGCCCTCCACACGACCAGCCCTCCACACGACCAGCCCTCCACACGGCCAGCCCTCCACACGACCAGCCCTCCACACGACCCGCCCTCCACACGACCAGCCTTCCACACGACCAGCCCTCCACACGACCAGCCCTCCACACGATCAGCCCCCCACGCAACTTCGCATTCAGTGATTCATCGCGCTGTCTGTAAGTTACCTCAGCGGTTCCCACCGGGATCGGTGCAGACCTGGCAGGTCGATTAAATTTTGAAGGATTTCAGTGATGATTACGGGATCGATTGGGAGTCAATAGCCGATTATGAACTGACGCCTGATCAGGATAATTGACCCCATTGATTACCATATGAACTTAACTTTTACGACCTTAACTTTTTCTCATATATTGCTACAAAACGTTTGATAATAAGGTACAAATTCGCTCGTCTCCTTTCGTATCCGTCGTTCATCCTTAGGAAATAGTATATTTAGCAAATTGAAGTAATTATAACTGAATTAACAACGATCCACCATCATTCAAAACACTATGTTTCGCATACGCACTAGATATGTGTTATAACCAGTTATTAAAAAACACGCAACATTGTAATCATTGCTTTTCAACGAAGGTTAGAAACTCAGCTCCTCAAAATGCAGCAGCGTCTTCGATTACTGAAAATTCGAGAAATTTAGGAGAATATTGGTGTAAGAAATTGTCACATTTAAGGCATTTAATTTATGTGCAATGCTTTGTGTCATGACTATGGATGCTGTGTACTATAGAGAAACGTGAAGGAGTCGATAAAGCGAACAATTCATTTAAGAGGGGTGAATGAAAGAAAACAAAATGGAAATCCCTGAGATAACTAATAGTTCGTTTTTGCACAAAATTATGCGCCTAACCGTATACGCTATTTAACCCGGTATTGAGCTTCGACGTGTGCCCAAACTCCCAGTGTTACGCCTAAGCGATAGCGAAAAACGCATCTCCGCCAGAATTACTGAGTGCAATCGCGAGTCTTCTGAAGCACACCAAACTTAATAACGAAATGTGTTTCCATTTGTACTGGCAGCGTATGCTGCTAACTGTATATTCCCATATATGATGCACTATGATGTTGATGGAATAAGCTGTAAATATAATTTGTACATACGATATAAATTATATTTATTTAAAAAATTAGTTCATAACGTTGAGTTCTTTCCTCTTCCTGAGAAGGCGGTTGATATTCTTTCCAGTACCTGTTAAGCACCCACGAAACGTTGAAATAGAATAAAACACATAATATCATAATGTCGTCATTGACTTGCCCTCTATGGTTCTGAATTCAATATAATATTTGTTTAGCCTGGAACTAAAGTGGTCTATGGTAGAAATAGTACAATGTGACTTAGATCACTTAATAACTGACTAACATTAAAACCATCTGCCAATACTAAAGTGGTACTTTTATTAAGCGGCACCCACGACGACAAATGAGACATTGACCCCTTGAGATGCTCACCTGTTCAGATCAATTTTCCAAAATCTGGATTTCTGCCAAAATGTTTCATAGACCACTTTAGTTCCAGGCCGGATATTTTAAAACAAGAATTTTATATACCAGTGATTGATGGAACACTTCAAATTGAACAAACACGTACCAAGAGGATGTGAAATTTTCGAAATTTTGCACACACTTCCTCCCAGTTCGGTATAACTTTCATTCAGAACGAAATTAGAGGGAAAATTCTTTTTACATTTCACACAGTACTGGTGACGGGTTGTTTAATAACATTTTTCGCTTCGATATGATAAAACCGTGTAATGTTATTTCGAAGGCGACATTACGGGAAGAAATAAAGCAACTGCTGTAACATTCTTCCTACGTATCTTCCTATACATTTTTCAAAACAAAAAGAAAATTTGGATATTGCACGTTAATAGAAGAAAATTAATGAAATGTCTGTGACACGAAGTGACCAATAGTGAAAGAAACCTAAGTTTTATTTACTTGTAACTTTTATTTCGTATTTCTGATCATCCTAATTAAACAAAAAACAGTAAAACAATAGTAAGTCAATACCAAATTCGTGTCTGCAAGTTGACGCATTCCTTTTTAACTCGCACAGTGTCAATCAGATCAATGACTGAACAATATGCTCACGAAACGAGTCGAGTCAGTAACAAAAACTCCTGTATCACATCAATTCACACGTGGCCGTCTTCATTGCTAATTTAGATGTGGGAGAGGTGATCTGAAACTGTTGGAAAATGCCTCTTAACTCAGGTTTTAAGTGTTTCCCACAGCCCCACTTCCGTGGATTTGGCGCAAGCGGACGCAGCAGCGGGGCCGTCAGTTAATGAGCGGCGCAGTTGGAATTCATATCGATCGGCGCGATCGACCTGCACTCCATTACGACGCGGCGGCCCCTAGTGGAGGGCGCGCGTCAATTACGCCTCTTTCATTAGCGCGAGGGGCGGAGGGACGAGGCGCCACCCCGACGGGCGCGGGCACTGGAGCTGGGACTGTGACGGGACGGGGACCGTGACGGGGACCGTGACGGGGACCGTGACGGTGACCGGGACGGGGACCGGGACGGGGACCGGCACGGGGACTGTGCCGGGGACTGAGCCTGGGACGGGGACAGGGACTGGGACTGGAATTGGGACGAGGACTGGGACGAGGACGGGGACTGGGACGGGGATTGGGACTGGACGGACTCTGGGACGGGAACAGGCACTGAGGTTGTGACTGTGACGGTCACGACACAGACGAGGAGTGGGACTGGGACGGGGCTGAGATGGGGACTGGGACGAGGATTGGGTCAGGGTCGGATTAGTCTCAGGAATCGCAGATAGACCGTACGTAAATTACACTTACTGCGGCAGTACTTGTTTCTACGTAGACTCTTTTTAAATATTAAATCCTTAAACAGCATCTGCTTAGGGTCGCGAACTTGTATTACCGTCCGTGTGAGTGGGCAAGCAGGTTTCTGTATTTCAATTAAATCAAAGACTATGCTGAAGTATCGGAGAACATCGATACTGGTACTATCTCTCTAGTGTGACAGGCTCCGGAGTAGTGGAGGAGCCTCTGAGCCCATCAAACCATCTTTTCTCATTCTCTTACGTCAAAGTTCACTCAAACTTGCCTTTCGTTTGGAAAGGATGGACGTGTAGCTAAAGGAGAGTCGGTCATTCGGAGAAAACTTTCACGAAAATCAAATATCTGGTCCTGCAGGACGTACTGCTAGAACATCAATGATTATCTTATTAAGTATATATAAAGTGTGATATGAAACAGGGATTATATTTAAAACATTTCTATTAACAAAAAAAATCAATTTTTGTGACTGCGATTTGAATACAAGATGTTCGATCAAAACACTTTGTTGCACATTTGCATACATTTACGTATTTTTAACAATTGAAATGAGCGTATTGGAATATAACAAACTCACTTTGAAAACGTTTATCAAACATTTTTTTGGAGTTACACTTTTTCATTAACAGTATCTACTTTAATAAGTAAAGTGTAAAATTTTCATATAAGATTAAACCAGATACCTTTATATTAATAACTAGCATTGGAAATGTTGTAAGGAAATCATCTAAAATTATGGTTACTGGCCCAAATCATGGTGCTTTAAATTTAATTACTTGGTACATTTTCATTAAAAATATATGAATTTAAAAAACCGCAAACTTTTCTTTAGTTTAGTCTTGAAATACGATTTGTGTGAAGGATATTTATCGTATTTTAATGAATTCAGACTCTTGAAAGTATTAAGAAACATCGTCTAATACAGAGTACGCCTGTTGTTAATTCATTCCTTTGTATTTATTCGATCCCTTGATTCACTTAACAGTCCTTTTACAACTTGTGGTACACATCCAACAATATGTGAATCTCGAAAACATTTTTTAAAACTTTTTTTTTCATTTCATGAAATCAAATTATTGGATAGTTTTCTGCCTTAATAAAATTGACAAATTGGCTAGTTTCAAACATGACTTTAAAATACATAATATTCGACACTGTCTCCGGGACTTTCATTCATGAGGGTATCAGCAAAATATAAGATAAAATACAAGACAAAATATTAAATATAAGATACAATAATATCAGACGCCAGAAACTAGAATATGGCACAGTTACTATAACTAAGTAATGGAAGGTCATAATTGTGATGTACATGTTGTTGGAATGATGAAAGAAGGCAAGAATCTCCTCGCAATTGTAAATGGTTTGGTGCGGCGTGTCGCACGAATCTATCGGGCTTGGAGCCGGTACTGTGGCGTACCAACGTAATAATAATCAATGGGCATTGAGAGACGGGAAGATGTCACAAGTTACAAACGACTGTAAAGTGAAACAGGAGACCGCAGAATCAATACAAATGAGTGAATTAACAACAATCGTGCTCAAATACTCTTATTAGACGAAATTTTTTAATAATTTTGTGAATCTGAATCCATTAAATCATAATATTTGTCCTCTATATAAATTGTATTAAAGATTTAAGACAAATATATTGAAACATTTGCGATTTATGAACTTCATAGGTTTCAATGAAAATGGCACCACGTTATTAAATATGGTTTGAGCCAGTATTTATCATTGAAAGATCAACTCCTAACATCATTTTCAAAGTTATAAAAGCTTGGTTATTGATTCAATAACCGAGTGGATGCAAGAAGGGCAATGTCACGCAAGACTCATAATTGTGCACGATTTATTTATTTATTTTTTTATTTATTTTAGTCAAAAACAGTCAAAAACTGTATGTGACGTATGGGGGAGAAAATCATCTGCGCACGCTTTATTGAGTTTGGCATAACATTGAGATTGGCATAACATCGAGCAAATTGTTTCTCGATGTAGAAATTGTACCGCGTTGTTTAGATGTAGAGAAAAGTTAAGGAAGGTGATTTGTAGAAGTTTTACAAGAAAGTAGGTTAATTATCTCTCCGGGAAAACTTTGTAATTTGATTTCTACAGAACTATTGTTTACCTTCTGTGCACATGTATTCGGTTGCACAAGTTATTTTATGATGAATGTTGTTATAAAAAAAACATTTCACCAAGATATCACTGAGTGCTAAGACTAATATTTATCCTTACCAGAAAATATTTCTTTCTAATGTTCGGAATTCTATTATTTAAGATTTCCGCGTAGGGTAAAAGAGAAAATGTGATCGCTACGGTACTTCCAATCATTTCGGTCGCCAAGAATGAAGCTGCGGTCAAAACACAAATCAGCGAGGCTACAAGCGTTTTAAAACAAAAATTTCAAAGCTTTTCACTTTCTCGTATACGTACGTACGTTAGTACGGAGCAATATGTAGTGTAGAGAATATAATAAAAGTATGTAATTATGCGGAAAATCGATATCCCTTGCGATTTTATACGTTTTATTTGTGATATCGAAAAGTTTTGTTTGTTTCAAAACGTTCGTCTGACTCTGTTCGTCAGTCTGTGAATAACACTGGTAACTATACTATTCGTAAACTATTTTCCAAATGATATTCCCAGATAGATCTGGTCAGGCCCAAAGCCCTGGGGTTTGATAAGTACACTTTGAGTGTTGAGGTTACTTTATATGCAGCCTCTGGGACATTTTCAAGGTTTCCTCAAAAATGGCTCCCAATTTGTTCTTTAAATTTCTTGAAAGAATGGAGTGAAAGACGGCGTAGGAGCGATATGCACTTTTACTTCCTAATTAGTTATCTAAAACTTCTCCAAATTCTCTGTGTCTTCTTTTAATTCTTCAAAACTTACAGAAATCCATTTCTTAATATCTCACGTCGTTCATATTTACACTTCGGGCGTTATTTATACACTATTACATTTGTAAGTACAAGTGATTCACACTAATTTCTATAAACTCTAGTGAAATCTCAAAAGTTTTCTGTGAAAAATAGCTAAAAAATTCACGTTTTCGGAAACCCACAACCGATATTTTCTCAAAGACGGCTCAATTTTTTTTCTTTAAATGTCCGTTAATAATACATTAAAATTAATACAATTAACTCTTATCTGCAGTCATTTGTTGAACACGATGTTTTCACGAATTACAAACATTGACACCTTGACATTGGTATTGCTACATTACTAGTGTAGATGATCTTGTTTTCTTTGTTTTTAAATTTTCAGCGCGATGCAAAACGTTTTCAAGAAAAAGTGGTTAGCTAGATATCATGCTACAACTAAAATATAATATGCAAGAACAGATCTTCGTAAAGTAATTACATTTTCAGATACATATTTTCAGTTAACGTGTTCTTAATAAATAGAAACTATGTTAACAATAAAAAGTAAGTGTACAGTTCCAGAATTTTTAAACTGACCTGATTTGCTTAATTTTGGAGAAAAGGTATTGAACCACATAAAACAACATTTTTGTGACTTCTGATTTTCCATTTAATTCACATGTAGTAGTACTTTTCTGATGTAACTATTCTACAGTATATTCAGTATTTTTCTTTTGTACAATTTAATCTTGGGAGTTTACCTAGTAATGTATAATAAAGTAATTAATTATCCATTCATGAAAATTCCAAAAGAGATTTACTTTTGAAAAGGATATGTTTTTAAATGAAATTTATCTCAGTTACAGAACTGTTGTGCAGTGTGCACGCATATGAGAGTTAATAACGGAATAGTATACTGAATATGGAATACTATTTGATGAAATTAAAAACCGCTCAGCGGTCATAAAATGAAATTACAGAAATGAAAAAAAAAATGCAGAACATATTATATTTCAAATAACAGTTCCATTATAAAAATATCATTGGCATACTGAGGTATTTAATACATACGTAAAACATCTGTTCCCAATTAACTAATTGCAAAAAGTTTCATATTTGAAACGCCAAATTTATTTCTGAACAACATGTTTCCTACATAAAGCGTTACGACTGTGAGCTACATTTTTATCACAATACTCTACCAGCGAAATAACCCACTGAAGATGAGAAAATATTTGTTGGAGAGCGCTTTTAAAAGTAAAGCATGATAACCATCCTCCTCAAGAGAGGCGAGTAACTGGATGAAAGGTTCTTTGCAAATAAGTAACGAGCGTAAAATGGAGACTTTCAAGAATTACGAATTTACTGGCTTCGAGCGCTTCTTCACAATTTCCACGCAGCCACGCCAGGCGGCGCCAGGGCAGTCCTCGGGGGGGGGGGGGGGGGGGGCGTCGAGGGCCAGGCTTTGCCCTGACTGCGCGCGGCCGTCGTAACTTGCCGGCCCGGGATTAAGCCCGCGCGGCGGACCATAGTGCGTGGCGCCGGCCAGCCAAGCGGACGAGGTCCTCGAGCACGTGACCGGGCCAGGCGCGCTCGCCGCCCTCTCCAGCGACCCTCATCGGGCCCAGGGTTCCGCTCCCGACGCTGCTGGACTTATGCAACGGCGTCGCATTCCCCCGCTGTCTGGAGGGGACGACTGAGGCCAGCTGCTCTGATCGGTACTTTAACGTAGTTTCTGCGATCAGAACCAGGCGAATTCCGGGGCATGCGGGGTTTCTCCGATCAATACCAGGCAAATGCCGGAGCGTACCCTAACAAATTGGGCACGTACCGCGCACGATCTTTCCTTCCTCTTCCTTGTACTGTCTTCTCTTCTTACTTCTACACACTTACACTTGCATACACTACTCTACCACGCATGTCGGAAGAGTAGTCGGGAATTTAGTGTGAATTCCCCGCAAGGCAATTGAAGGTTGACGCCGGATCGCACTATTGAGTCGGGAAGAACTACTTCCCTGAACCGCCACTTCCCGGGATACAACATTCACTACACTAATGACTATAGCAGTAGACGAGTCCGGAGACATCCAACAATCCAAGCGATAGGTATTTCCATTGTAGAAAGGGTGGAATGGTTGAACAAATGACTTGCTGCCCGTGGTTGATGATGGAACGAGTGCAATACAGTGAATGAGAAGGATTTAGAAATTCACCAGTGGAGAAGGAGATATAATAAACGAGTGAGGCAGATCAGGACGTACATAAGCCACCGATAAGTCAAATCCTCAACAATCGTCAGACAAACTAGACCGGATACTCAATAAACACTGCTAAGTCGTGGAGCAGCGCTTCAGTGATTTGGAAAGGGTAAGCGCGGATCGCCGGTGCGAACGGTGCCCTGGAGATGCGGTGGGAAGCGGAGGCCCTGCGAAGGTCACCGAGGTCAGGCCGAGTGGTCGCCTCTGAGCTGAGGATTCGGAGAAGCTCCGTGAGAGCGCGTGGCCGCGGCTTATGGGGCGGAGACCTAAGTGGAAAACATCGGCCCAGAGCCCTCCCCTGCTCAGCTCCTGCTATCGCCCCCGCCCTCGCCCCCGCCCACGCTCCCGCCCTCGACCCCGTCCTCGACCCCGCCCTCGCCATCGCCCCCACCATCACTCCGCCATCGTCCCCGCCATCACCACGCCATCACCACGCCATCACCCCTGCCATCACCCCGCCATCGCCCCACCATCACCCCCGCCCACACCCCCGCGATCGCCCCCACCATCACCCCGCCATCGCTCCCGCCATCACCCCGCCATCACCCCGCCATCGCTCCCGCCATCATCCCGCCATCACCCCCGCCATCACTCCGCCATCGCCCCCACCATCACCCCGCCATCGCTCCCGCCATCGCTCCGCCATCGCCCCCGCCATCGCCCACTTCCATCACTCCGCCCCCGCCCCCGCTCCCGCCCTCGACCCCTCCATCGTCCCCGCCCTCATCCCGCCGTCGCCCCCATCGCCCCCGCCCCTGCCGGGACTGTCGGCCCGCGCCTAGTGTTTGCACATACGCGGTGCGTGCAAATGGGTCGATATGTCGGGATGGGCCGATACTCAGGACGACACAGAGAGAGGGACACGGTATGTCACGAAGTCTACTTCTGATCATTTGCCCTATTATTTTGCAGTAGGGAGTAGAGTACGTGTTATATGATCGAAGTGTATTGTAGTGGTTCCACCTTGGTCACATTCATGCATCAAATGACGGGACTCAAAACCAAGCACGCACAGAGATTGGGCGTGAAGTTTTGTGCTGACTTTCACCTTTTTGTTCTGCCTCTAGAGATCTCAGTAATTTGAGCAGTTCTGGGCATATATTAACGCCAGCTTACTTTACGTGAACAATAATGCATGTACACTCATTTATTTACATTTTTTAAACCCATCATTAATTTCTTGCTTAACTATTGTTACAAAAATCAAATGCGAACTGTCGTCGTTTGCATTTCTACAATCTTGTACAGACTGTCAGTGGCTTATTTAACATAAGATCGGCGTGTTACCTCGCCAATGGTAGTTGCCTACGTTCAATGGCAGCTGGCACAGACGAGGTGCTGACACTAAAATGGCAGAATCATTCGTGAGCTCTGCGAGTGCGCGATCGGCGGTGGGTTCGCGGGCGCACCTCCATTGTACGAGGGTGCGAGTCTACATTGTACGAGGGTAGTTCGGAAAGTAAGTTCCGGTTCGAATTTTCTCCGCGGCACCGCTACGATCGCAGTTCTACTCTTGTGGAGTAGTTACTCTGGGTCAAGCAGAACGCAATGACGTCATTTTGAGCTCGCTGTGTGTTGTGGGTCGTTCGTAGTGATTGATTGTAATGGCATCGTTAATCAAAAATTACGCCACTTGTGCAATTAGATCTGTGATTCGTTTTCTAAATGCTAAGAGCCTTAAACCAATTGACATCCATCGTGAAATCTGCGAGGTTTACGGAGAAAATGCAATGAGTGATTCAATGGTGAGAAATATGGGTCCGACAATTTAAGGAAGGGTGTGATCAAGTGCATGACGAAGAACTAAGTGGCATCCATCTGTGGTTTGGGATGAACTGGTTAGTGCAGTCAAAGACATGATTGCGAAAAACCATAGGTTTACGATTAGTGCTCTTACTCTTGAATTTCCACAAATTTCATGAACAGTAATTAACGAGATTGTTGGCTGTAACAGGTTTGATCGTCGTCCGTTCAATCCCGACCTCGCTTGAAGCGCCTTTCCATCTCTTTCTGCCTCTGAAGTCTGTTCTTGGCGGTAAGCGCTTCAAAAACGTTAAAGTGGTAAAAGAACATGTTACCACATGGTTGACAACACAGGCGGCAACATTCTATGAATAACGAATACTTAAAATTATACCACGCTATGAATAATGCTTGGAAAATTACGGGAGCGATGTCGAAAACTAGTTTAAGTGTTATAGATTTTTGTCAAATAAATTTCTTTCCTTATCTGTACCAAACGGAACTTACTTTCCGAACTACCTTCGCAGTTCCCGGTGCCACGAGACTCACACTGCTGCTGGATGCACCTCAGCCGCACGACTCGGGTCCTTGGCTGCGACCTCTCGTCTGGTTCGATCAGGATATTACTATTATACGAGGTCTCGTTGACGCGACTAATTAATTCTGCGGTTGGAGCATCTCGCGTGCATTTCATGCCCTCAAACGCCGCCACCGCACGCGGCCGACATTTCGTCTTGCTGCGGTAGACACGTGAAATGCGCGTAGACGTCATTAGTTCCTTTGTCGACGTACTTCATTTGCCCTACGAATATCGTAGTATATTTTGTAGTGATGCTGCATAATGGCACAGACTTTGTCGTACTATTTAGTTTTCAAATCTCTTTGGTCTTGGACAGCTTTTCGGTTTTGCCCCTCTGTCGTCTCAGCTGCCATCTATTGCCAAATCACTTTTTTTTTTACACTTTCTTCGTTTCCTGATGAAAAACTGAGATATGACTTTAGGAATATTTTAGACGAGTAAAATCTTGTCTTACATGTAAATTTTCGTTTAAAAATTTGAAGTCGTTTTCAAAGAAATGTATTTTGAGCGTTTATGAAAATCCGCAAATTTGAGCTTATTTTCACGGAAAACTTGTGAGTTGAAAACGTGTGAGTGAAACTTTACAAGACGGTGTTTGAAGCACTTGTATTCATAAATTCAATAAAGTATTCAAACTATAGACCATTTAAAATTAATATGAGAGTTATTATAAATTACATATATATATATATATATATGTGTGTGTGTGTGTGTGTGTGTGTGTGTGTGTGTGTGTGTTCGTTACTATGAAGAAAGAAAAAAATAATACAGCAAAATGATATTTCTGTCATTTTATACAGTGCATTTATCACTATTATTACAAACAACACGAAGAAAATATTTTGAGCCATCTTGGAGAGAGTTAAGAAAAACTATTTTAATAATGCCCATATTTTTCAAAATTCATAGAAAACTACACAGATTTTGGAATAAAATATAAGTGATATTAATGAAAGAACTAATTGTGAAGAAAAAATTCATTTGCAACAAAATCTCAATTTTCAATATTGTAGTTGTAGGAAGGCGTCGAAAAATTTAAACTTTCGTACTTTTCGAAAATTTCAAGTTAGACGGCCGGGATGAAAAAAACGAAAAAAATTTTTTTTGTATCCGTGGACACCGAAACGTGTACTTTCGTTGAAATTTCGAATCGAATTTTTCGCATCAGTACATAACTTACTCTGTAGCACATGTATATGCGTACCACACATTCATGAAAGTACTCGTAAAACAGCGTTTCTAACTGGTCGTTTCTCTACGTAGCCAAATTTTTTCTCTCTTATCCACCTGGTTCCTGGAGCACACACCATCTTTGCAAATCTTTTCCTTTCTTCTGCAACATGCTTTCAACACATGATCAAAAGGACTGGGTTTGGATTTGCTGAATCTGGAATATCTCGACAATGCGGCCGAAAAGAGACAGTGATAGGGTGTGGGATTTGTCGTCTTATCCAACCCCATCACTGCGACGTGTGATAGGCTGCTAGAGCTCTTTCTCCCACTGCTACTGGGAAAATCCACTAAAACGCGGGAGCTGTCGAGGTCGGGCGCTCGCGTCAGACGCCGTCGACGTAATGGATTTATTATGGACACTGCCTTCCGCGGGAGGGGCAAGTGGCGAGGGTGGAGGTCCGGGGCGGCCTGGCTTCAACCGGACCGAGACAGTTTTATGGCGGGCCCGTTGAGGACTGAGAGAGGCAGGGGCGGGGCAAATGAGGATGGGCCGCACGCGGTGCCATGGATGCGCAGCAGCAAGGCCACCCACTGGGATATTCAGTACATCGGGCTGTACTATCCCGACAACACAATTACTGTGGGTCAATCCACGTTTTCTAACAGTGCTCAACATCACCAAGCCGTATCTTTCGAAAATGATTACTATCTATTGTGGACGATGCGGCATACCTTAACGGGAACCAAAAAGAATAGGTAAGGCTACAACAATCAACTAATTTAGTACGTGGGTAAATTAAAAAAAAAAATCAACATGATTTTTACGCAGATCGTTTCCTGTAGCAGGAAAGTGGTAAAGCAATATTTTTTTAGTAATATTAAGACGGGCATAATTGTGAGTTTTACAAATTTACACCAGAAATGACAAATCTGCATCACTTAGAGATGCAACATATTATACAATGCACATTTACTTTATTTATAACAACAGATAATTCAAATGAAGTGTGTCTCATAGAGAAGGTGACAATTCTAATGCACCAACATACGTTCAAGGGATTGCCGTCACATGGAAATTCTATATTCCTGCATTTGCTCATGGTCTTGCATTTAATCCGAGGAGTGTAGAAGGATGGTAGCTCTAGCAGGCGGCAGTGGTCGGTTGGGGTAGGGCCTGCGGCGGCGCGGGGCGTGGCCAATCGGCTTTTGTTGGCGCGAGGTTAACGCCCGTGCTGCGGCTGCAGCTGCTTTCGTCTCCCAGACAACGACAAATCACTCGGACCAGCGGTCGCCAATTGGTTTCCTTACGGCTGACGGATAAATAAGTAGTACGCTTGATAATTAATGGTTTTTAGAGAGTAATCTTCGTATTACATTACAGTGATCGAAGTCTGATACTTCTTGTTAGTATTACGGCTTAACAACATTATTTGTTAATAGATGATCCTGCTTTTTGTGTTCCCTTTGCTCCGGTTGCTGTAGGGTTCTACTCTTGGGGTTTGTTAGCCCGCTTAATCAACTTTTATTCTATAGCATGCCCAAACCAAGTTCATCTTAAAATTCTAATAGGATTCGAAAACCTATAAAAACAAGCAATATTGAACAGGATGTGTTTCGTTCATGATCGGCAGAGTCTGCTTAATATATTAAAAGATACATCTTTTCTCGCAATGTCCATAAGTCCTGCTTGGGCATTGAGCGTATAATCTCCGAAGTAATCCTCAGATAAGTTTTTGACTTTCTCTCCTGTCACGTCGCAGTCAGTCAATGTCTTCATCCCTTCGGCCAGGAGTTCGGTGCCGTTAGTAACTGAGGTTCCTAGACAGTCACCCATCCAGGAATTCGTGGTGCCTCGAGTTGTTTAACTTCCGTGACTTCACGGAGCGTAGATAAGCAAGGCTATCGACTACGGCACCCGAGACCGTGCGAAATTATCTAATAGTTCGATGGAAAAATTATTCTAGTATCGAGCAGAAAGGTGGGAATTAAGTAAGAGATAGTGACCGGTTGATGTTCCTTGAAAACAACTTTTGGAGAAGGAGATGCCCTGTGTCAAAATTAGATCATATACGAAAGGAAGACTTCTGACAAAAGATGGGTGTAAAAGGACCCATCTTAGACACAGTTAAAGCCAAGCGATTGAGTTGGTTTCGGCATCTCCAACGGATGGATCATATAAGGTGGCCAAAGAAAATATGATTGTGGTCGCCTACAACAAGAAAGAAGCTTGGCAGGCCACCTACAAGCTGGAAGAAAGATGTAGAATGTAGTGATATGGAGGCAAGAGGTCTACGAGAAGGAGACTGGGTAAACAATACTATTGGAAATTGAGAATCAAGTCAAGAAATTGAGAGTCAACCGTTACAACTCGCATTTTATAAAGCCATGTATATATATATATATATATACACAAACAGTCGAATTGTGTAAATCAGGAGCATTTCTTTTGTAAATAAACAATTTACATGCTTATAGAGTATTTCTATACGTCTGTAATGCAAATTTTTGCCTAGAAAGTATTTTTGTCAAACCAATTTTGAGTGTTTATTGTTGCTCAGCCATTCAAAATATCAAAGCAGTTTATATATATATATATATATATATATATATATATATATATATATATATATATATATTGTATTTGCGGTCAAATATAACAGAATTTCTCCAGCGTGGAATCAGCTTCTCCGAAACGTTTGGCCACTGAAGTCACGCCCCCGAAGAACGAGCGCCCTTGTCAGGCGCCGCGCGTTTGAGGCGGAGAGGGCGTTCGCGTGTGCATCCGCGCCTCCGCCTCCGCCGCCACCTGCCGGTCCGAGGCCCTACATCGCGCTCCTCCTCCTCCTCCGCAGTTCGTAGCCGGAGCCTCGCCCGCCCGGCCCGCGCCTGCGTTTTCGCCAATCAGATAGCCCCTATCAAGTCTCGGTCTCCTTGCGCGGGCGGAGCGGGGGCGGGGGCGGGGCGCCAACGGTGGAGCGCCCTGCGGCCAGGGTGCGTCGCTCCATATTGTGGGCCGAACAAAAGCGCGCCGCCGGACGATGGAGTCCGCCTGCAGCGGGATGGGCGAGAGGGGGGCGGGGCGGCGCTCCGAGAAACAAGAACAACACAGCGCCCCCACCGCGGGCGGGAAAATATCGCACCGAGATCCCGCACGGCGGGCGCAGTGCCGCGTCCGGCGCGGGCGGAATGGGCGAGGCGATACGGCTGGGCGAACGCGGGGGTGGAGGAGGGGCTCTTCGATCGGCTTCCGCCGGCGCACAGGGGCTGCGGGGGGCGAAGCGAGCCCCCCTAACCAAGCTAATAACGCCTCTCTGAGACGCGCCAGGCTCGACGTCGCTCCCATTTTTCTCCCCGCGCCCCCGCCCCCTTCCGCCGCTCCGTTCCGTGCCGGCGCGCGTCGCGCAGTAAAAAGACGCTACGATGAACCTCGCGCAAGAAATTGCGAACAGACGCGGCGCGAGCCGGCAACAAAGCGCCACCGCTTCCAAGTTCACTGCTAATAAACACAAAGTGTGATATTTCAATTAATATTGCGAGCGGGGTGGGGCGGAGAGGGGCAGGCCAGGGCGGAATGGGACGAGTGGCGTGGGGCAGGGAGGAGCGGGGCGGGGCAGGGCAGGCGACCGAGCGGGGCGGGGGAGTGTGGGGCGGGCCAGGGAAGGGTAGGGGGGGGGCGAGGGCGCAGGGACAAATGGCAGCGGAAGTTGGGCTGCTCTTTTGATGGCGCCCCTTCGTTAGCGTCCTCGCAGCGGCGCAGTGGCCGGGGGGGGGAGGGGGGGCTACAATCACTGGGAGGCGAAGGTGTGAGGAGGAACGACCGGTTGCGAGAATTGAGGCGACTGAAACGGCCTGAAGGTAGATTCCGGAGAACGGCCTCCAGTTTCCGAAGTTGAAGTGGAATCAGATGTTCTCGGAAGATTCATGTAATTTTGTTTTTTCAGCATTTGATCTTCTACGAAGAAGCTGATCATTCGAACTGCGACGGATTTATTTCCAAGAGGTGGGATTAATTTTTGACGTTACTGAATCACAAGTATAATTGAGTTAGGTCGATTTTAAGATCTTTGTCTCTTCTCGTTGAGAATATTCCAATTAGTTGATTCGATTTCAAATATACGGTCTGTTATATACAGAAAAATTAAATTAAAAAAATTGTACATATTTTGTCTGATTTTATTTTAACTATTTTCAATGCTGAAAATATCTATGTTTATTTTCAGGCTTCACATATTTCTAAATAATTGCTTCTCTCATGAAAATGTTATTTTCTTGACAAATGCAGCGGAGAGTCTGGCTCCATGGTTCCACGCCAGCTTTAAGTAAGTCGGTTCAGTCTTCGAGTCTCAAGAACATTCACCAACTTTCGAATTATAATTGAGAGATTCATCGTGGTTTCTTAATAGGTTTGAGAATATTGATTGAGATAATACTTGAACAAAGTAAATTTAGGACCAAACTTCCTTCATCGCATTAAAGTCAAGATCTCTCTTTTTTTACTTTCTCGAGTATGTACGTAGTATACACGAAGTAATAAACGTATGTAGAAAAAGTTATGTAACTAGTGTGGAAAATCCATTCCAACGGAAATACTCGCTTTTGGGTCTCCTGATACCGAAAAAGTATTCTTTTTATTTCCTCTCATATTACCTACGTAGTATAGATAAATTTATTTAATTATGCGCGAGAAAACGGCGATTTTTGACAGAGGAATAATATTGAAGGTCACCGATATTGGAAAAGCGGATAACGTCCACTACCAAAATGTTCACTTTATTATCGATCCAATACTCTTTCGTCCAAGTTATTTAGATGTCCATTGCAGAAATGTCCAGTACCTAATGTCCAGCAGCCTAAAATGACCATGTAGAAAATGACGTTTCATTGAGAAAAATATATTGAAACTTTATCGACTTTTTAAAGTATTACATGCGAAAACCAGTAATTTAATTTTAATTTTCTTCTACCGCATGTTCTGCATGCAATTTTACATGGTATGAAAGAGCATGTAGGCATTGTTTGACATTATTGTTGTCCTGGTACCGTACTGTTACCCTTGACTCATAGGTGTGTGCTCCATAACTATCCTTTTCTATTACAATATTGTCTACATTACTACTTTTACACTTTACACTACTTTGCAGATATCTCTTTCGGAACATCTCCAATATGATTTATTTCCTTTTCTACATCGGGAATGGTAGTGATGTGTAAATCCATTATTCACAAGAAATTTCTTCTTCTTCTGCGAAAGAAATATAAGTTGCCACAGCGAATTACCTTAGAAATTGATTTTGATTTGTACAGCAGCAACACATTTCTATTATTAATAAAAGTGCTAAAATGAAATATGAATATTATTGATGACGATAATGCATTTCCATCAAAAAGAACTCGACATTAATCATTTTGTAGACAATATTCATGGACTTTCTTGTGGATATTTTAGCTGTTGACATTCCGTTTTAACGTCATGCAGCGAACATTACCTTGTGATCATTTTTGCTGTGGACATTATGTTTACTGGACTTTATACAGTGTACACTATGGTGTGAACGATTTTGCTCTGGATTTGTGTTAATTGAACATTGTCCTGTGAACCGATTGACCTGAAACCCTTGTTCCTATATGTAGTAGTATATAAATTACTTTCTCTAACAAGTTGTCCAGTAAGAATCCACGTAATGTGGGTCCTTATTACTGAAACATATTTTGATGCATTCTTTTCATTTCTCAAAAATTACACAAATTATTTTTTTAACAATCTTTCACGTCGTTATTTACAATACGAGCGTTTTTGTACATTATTGCGTTTGTGAGTACCAGGGCTTTAAATAATGTGTGTGTGTATGTGTGCGTGTGTGTGTGTGTGTGTGTGTGTGTGTGTGTGTGTGTGTGTGTGATGCTGTTTTTCGAACATTCAAAAGTTCTCTGTGAAAATGAACTCGAAATTATGCATTTTCAGATACGCTCAAACGATATTTTCTCAAAATTGGCGGCAAACGTTCCAATGAAAACATGCGTATTGAGCCAGTTTTCACTCTTCTATAATAGTCTGAAAGTAATATTCTAATTTTACCATTAAGGGACCCAGGAATTGAGTAAACAAACAGATTTTCAGATGCCAATCGATTAGTTGCAGATAGAAAGAGGGTGAGGCAAAACCGAAAAGCTAGCCCAGACTAAAGAGATTAGGAAAGCAACCACGATTAAGTGAGCTATTCTGCAGCACCACTACCGGATGTGCCTGGACGCTCACCGGGATTTTTTTATCAGAGTAATCCATTCAACAGGAAAAGGAATGAAATCTAGTTTTAGTGTGAAATGAAAGTAGTTTTATTTTCCTACCGTGACTCCCCACCCCTCCACGCTACATCACCCCATTTTGTTTCGACCCTCCTCACATCGGCCCGCCCCCCTCAACCCTACTTCGCCCGTTTTACTCGCCGCGACCCGCTCTGTATACTCTGCCTCATTCCCGTCGACGGGACTAATTTTCAGTTGTGACCTCCACTTACTCAAAACCAAATTGAGCTATGATTCATTAATCATAGTGCATTTAGTAGGAAATTCTGTGTTATTTTAGGATCATTTGAACATGGATTTTCTCAGTGTTTTCAATATTCTGGCGTAAAATTGAACGTGTGTGCTAATAAATTCTATTTTCATGGACTGTAAAGGGGGAAGGCGAAGTTTTCAAATCTCAAGCGGAAAGTAACTTTTTCTTGTTTTTAAGGTCGTGTGTACAACTTTCAGTGAGATGAAAATAAAATGTGTACTTGTATAAGACAATCGTCTGCACATTACTAGAGATGATTATCGAAAACGACAGTCCAAATGGCTTCCGACTAAATACTCTACTTTCCAGAGAGAACTTGGATATAGAACATGGGATTAGCGGCACCGAAAATTAGCAAGGATCAGTAAAAAATGTAAAAAAAAAAATTAATACGAAAAATGAATGTTTTTTACAAAACGTTAACATATGAACTTATAAAAGAAGAGTTGGGTTGAAAATATATTTAGAGAAAAACTATGGAAATTTGCCTTTGTCAATACAGATTGTAGATCATTAGAGTTCATTCGGGAAATTTCAGAAAATTCTCACACAGAAAATTCCATTGACCCCCCCATTCCTTTACGACGTTTTGTAACAGGAATGCCTGTGCCATACACGGTGAAATATTATGCTTCTGAATTCTGTAGATTAATTTGGTCTCAATACTTTAAGTTGAAAACAAAGCTTCTACGTTCATTATTTTGTAAGGTCGTCTATTACGTTACTCCATCAAATAGTTGGCAATTATTAAACATGTTAGTCTGCTCCATAGAATTAACGAATCAATAGAAAGTATTTAAAGCCTACACTCCACAATAATATTCTTGCCCAGAAAGATACCATGTGAAATCTAAGAGGTAAATCCTTTATTGATGCTACTGCAATCTGATAGTTTCGAGACTCTTTATCAAAGAAGCGTTTCTTCCCCTAAATGTTTTAAATATCAAGCAATTTGGTTTTAAAAGAAGTTTAAGGTTTCTACTGAAACAAATTTCTTGATTTATTACTTTCCATCCCTTTACTACAATAAAGGGAGAAAACGTTGGATCACCTCAACAATACGATCTCGGATTTTTGGTCGAAAAATCCGTGTTTAAGGTTGTCTTTAGCTGTAACTCTGTTCGCACAACAGGAATAAGATGTGCTAACGATGTTACAAAGATGATGAAGACTGACGCAGGTGGAGACGAGATACAGGAAACTTTGCACCCGAAAAACATTTTTCCTTGAAATGAAGAAAGTGCATTTATAAGTATGGTATAGTTGCGATTTACCTCTGTCATTCACAAATTTTTCAAAAAAATGTTATATTTCAAGCACTAAGGGTTTTTGTTTAGAAAGAAGTTTGAGCTTTCTACTAAACCAATTTCGTGATTTTTGGTTTATATGAAAGGTAGTGGACTCCAGATGCCTTATCATTTGCTATTGTTAACCGGTTTTGTAGTTTAAACACTGAATTTTTAGTAAAATCATAAAATTTATAGAATGAACAAACACCTGCCGCCATTAGTTAAAAGCGTCGTTTGCTCGTGTCGAGAATTTCAAGAAGGCCTTAGTCTACCGCGAGCAAGCGTGTGCGAGTTTGAGGTTCGAGTTAGCGAATCGAAGACGGTGAATATTTTAAGTTCGAAGATTGAGTGTTTTCAAATGCAAAGATTAGTGATGTTGCAACGCAATGTCTGATACATTCGTATTTTCACAAAAGGATTTCAGTCTTTAAAATAGTAAAGCACTTCCTTTCCAAGTTAAGGTGAACTGCAATATTTATTTGCCCATGTTCCCTACAACATACTTGTACACATCTTGGTAAATATAAAACATTTCAATCACACAACACGTTCAATTGTGTGTTTGCAGAAAATAGATACAGTATTGTTTCAGAATGTGTCAACCTCCCTCCTTTCATTAGGAATAAGTAGTGCACGGCATGAAACAATATCTATTTTTGGAATTTTGCGTGTAGTGGACACGAACTTTTCAATTTTGCCTTTTCCCTCAGCTTCCGATTATGTGCGGCGTAATGGCGAGGGCGCAGATAGCGAAACTGCAATCCCAGCGCGCGCTCCGACTGATCTGGCGCCGTCGCCCGCGCGCCGAGCCGCCTTGCGCCGCCTTGCGCCGCCCATTCATTGGCGCGTGCTCTGCTATTTATGAACGACGCCTCGCCGCCGGGTCAACGGCGCCGCGCTGCAGCTGCGCCGGCGGCGGCCGCCGCGACGTCAGTGGCCGGGCGCAGCGCTGGGGGCGGCCGCCGCCACGATCGAATCGGATTCTTTATTGTCAAGGGGCAGGCACAAGTTGGAGCACAATTGTAACGTCTTGACCTTATGCACGACGAGGCGCGAGACCCATGTTGCGACTGGGACGAGGAACCTTACGCGTAAGGTACGTTTCACATCATACACGACGAGGCGCGAGACCCATGTTGCGACTGCGACGAGGAACCTTACGCGTAAGGTACGTTTCACATCATACACGACGAGGCGCGAGACCCATGTTGCAACTGGGACGAGGAACCTTACGCGTAAGGTACGTTTCACATCATACCCGACGAGGCGCGAGACCCATGTTGCGACTGGGATGAGGAACCTTACGCGTAAGGTACGTTTCACATCATACACGACGAGGCGCGAGACCCATGTTGCGACTGGGACGAGGAACTTTAAGCGTAAGGTACGTTTCACATCATACACGACGAGGCGCGAGACCCATGTTGCGACTGGGACGAGGAACCTTACGCGTAAGGTACGTTTCACATCATACACGACGAGGCGCGAGACCCATGTTGCGACTGCGACGAGGAACCTTACGCGTAAGGTACGTTTCACATCATACACGACGAGGCGCGAGACCCATGTTGCAACTGGGACGAGGAACCTTACGCGTAAGGTACGTTTCACATCATACCCGACGAGGCGCGAGACCCATGTTGCGACTGGGATGAGGAACCTTACGCGTAAGGTACGTTTCACATCATACACGACGAGGCGCGAGACCCATGTTGCGACGGGACGAGGAACCTTGTACGCGTAAGGTACGTTTCACATCGCCGCGACGAGGCGCGAGACCCATGTTGCGACTGGAAGCGAACCTTACGCGTAAGAAGGTACGTTTCACATCATACACGACGAGGCGCGAGACCCATGTTGCGACTGGGACGAGGAACCTTACGCGTAAGGTACGTTTCACATCATACACGACGAGGCGCGAGACCTATGTCGCGACTGGGACGAGGAACCTTACGCGTAAGGTACGTTTCACATCATACACGACGAGGCGCGAGACCCATGTTGCGACTGGGACGAGGAACCTTACGCGTAAGGTACGTTTCACATCATACACGACGAGGCGCGAGACCCATGTTGCGCCTGGGACGAGGAACCTTACGCGTAAGGTACGTTTCACATCATACACGACGAGGCGCGAGACCCATGTTGCGACTGGGACGAGGAACCTTACGCGTAAGGTACGTTTCACACCATAGCGCAGGGCTGACAGGTTCACTTAACACCACTGTTTTAAATGGATGTTGTGTCTAGTAAACCGTCAACGTCAGGAAGTAAGATTTGCTGCTAATACACAGTATGGATGTGAATATTATTGTTGAATCATACGGATACAATGGTTATAGGTTAAATTGATATTCCTTGATGTTTTATAGTACATAGTGGTTTCGAAAAAGTGGTTGAATGTTGCTTCTATACGTAGTAAATGTACTTTTACTATGTGCGGTACTTTTACTATGTACTGTAGCCAGAATCTATATTTTGTGAGTCCTTGACACTCTAAAATTTATTGACAGCTGAATGTGTATCTGACTCAGTCTGTGAGTCTGTCAGCTTTCAAAATTTGCGCCTAAATTATTCACACTGTTTTCCTCAACATTAATATTTTCTGATCGATCTGGTCGAGTTTCAGACCCTGAAAGTTTGAAACGTATATTTTGTTTTACAGGTACTTTACATAAACCATCAACATTTTCGAAATTTCCCAGAAAGGACTCCAAATTAACCTTTTTCATTAGTTGTCATGGTAGTCGCTCTAGAAATGGCTCAGGTACCATTTATGTTGTAATCTCTGAAAGATCATACATTACAAAATTTCAAGATTTTTCGGTGACATCCTACAACTATACTATTAAAGATAGAGATTTCTTTCTTCACGAAAACTATTCTTTATAGACATATCGATAATACGTCATCAACAATTTTCGAAAAAGTGAGTCGTTTTCACACAATTCTGTGTGAAAATGGAAAGTGTTAAAAATTATTTTCCACCGTTCTCAATGTTTTCTTATATTTTTTCCGCGGTTATAGTAATAGAAAAGAACACGGTGCTGTCTCCATTTTCGGTGAACTCTTTGCACTTTTGAAAATAGCAAACAAAAACTTCAGTTTCAGAATTGCAGTATTCATGATATTTTTTTAATGAAATCTGTTCTTTGAAACTAGTCATCGAAATAAATTAAATACAAATCTCTAAACTTTTGAAAATTGGCGAGGTAAATGTTCTACTATTTTTAAACTATATTTTAAAGCATGAAGACAGGCTTTAGTACCGAGGCTGGTAGTGTAGAGTTAACATGGCTGGCGTATTAATTGTAAGGATCTGAGTTCCAAACCCAGCTCGAAAAAAAAGGTTGTTGGAAATGCTTTTGGAGATTCTTGTAGTACTATAAAATTGTGCAGTAATAATGTACGTATTTGCTGTTGTCGTACAATTAGTTGTTTCTGCAACTGACCTAACCTCAAGACAATCTAGAACCGACTCCTCGAAAACAGATACCGTGTATTTGTCATCAGAAGCAGCGGTAAAATCAACACCTGCATCCATTATGGAGAAAATTTAACGAATATCGTATACGTAAATTATACGTTGTCAAGGCTAATATGAAAATGGGATAATCTATGGTCCTGTTTTTTTTCTGCGTTGAACGAATTTTAATTGTTGTGGTGCACAAGGTATGCTGCCAGGGAACCAAAATTCTTTTTGAAGTCCCGAATCTTCAGAGTCTGCCGGCGAACGCCCCGTGGTTCCCAGTGCGACGGACAAGACGTTACAAATGCGCTGCACTCGCTGGCGGCGAAGAGCGAATGTCCCGGGGAGCAACAGGCAAATGGCAACGGCCGGGAGGCGTGCGGGACGTGTCTGTTGTGACGGCAGAAGCAATAAGACGGCGCTGTGGGTGGGGGGGGGGGGGGGGAGGGGGCGCAGCAATGAGGGGAAGAGGTGGGGTGGACGGGGGTGAAGGGGGAGGGGGAATTGGAAGGGAGGTGGAGGGGGAAGGAGGAGTCAAGGGGGCTTTGGCCGGCTGCCGCGCGCCTCCCGAAGCGTCGCGGCCTCCTTTGCGGCTGCGCGGTGCACTGGCTGCATTGGAAGAGGCGGCGAGCGATGCGCTCGGCGCCATCGCAAGGCATGCGGGTGGCTGGCCTGGCAGCAGCTCCACATCCGGAGTCAGACGCAAGCCAACTACACGACAGAACCCTCATAAATCACCAGCAGTTCGGAAGATAAATACTAACAAGACTTCTGCGATCTTTCCTTCCTCTTCCTTGTCCTATCCTCACCTCTTACACACACACACTTACATGTACTAAACTATCATAATTGACGGGACCCCAGTCATAGGGGAGCATAGAGCTTGTCCCGGGTGGGGTAGTACCCCACTGGTGGGAGATACCTAGTTGGGGAAAATAACTGCACACCGACGTAGGTCGGCACCGGATCTTGTCATCCAGCGAGGGAAGACCACAGCCACCTCCCTCGATAAAAACTCACTAATGACCTTAGAAGTTGACGCGCTCGGAATGACTAATCAATCAATGAATCGACGGTGTGCGTGAAGTGACTCGTCCTTTGTTCCAGAGCCGCATTGTGCCGTCGTGGTCCCAATGCGCACGTGGCCCAAGGGCGCCCGGCCAGCCCACGCCCTCCGCCGCCAGCGGTGGGCAACGGGGCCTTGTGCTCGGGTTCCCCGAAGAGCCACGCCGCAAGTCAGGTTGTTAATGTGGCTCCCAGAGCCGCCGACCACTACTGGCGCCCGCGGGACACACAGAGCAGCCTAGGCACGGCGCATGCGCGTAACGAACAGCGAATTCGGACTTCCCAAGACTTTGCGAGTAAAACTATCAGTACGACTGCAACAAACGAAAGTCGTCGGCCCGGTGGCCGAGATAACTAAGGCAGTACTCTCGTAGAGATCTCGGAACGAAGGGTCGCGAGTTCGAGTCCCGCCTCGACATGGTTGTATTTGTGTTCGTTCTTTCACCCCTTATCATCACCATTTCGTTTCATCTTCATAGCTATCATGACGTTAAATACAATGGTGGTCGCTAATGACCTAGATGTTGATGCGACCTTAAATAACCAGTTGAAAAAAAAGTCACTGTGATGGAGTTGAATAAGAAGACTTCTACCAGTAATAAAGTAGTTGCGCTACAGAATGGCACAGACGTTCTCATTGTGGCTAATTTCATAATCTCTTTCGTCTGGACTAGCTTTTCGGCTATGCCCCTACCCTCTTCCTATCTGCTACCAATCGGGTCTTAAATGACTTTTCTTTTCTCATATTTTCTCATATTTTTTGGATCACCTAAAACAGAATAGTATTTGGTGCTACAATAGCACACACTTTCCCGAGTTATTTATATCTTTTGAATTTCCAAGAATTTATAGATATTATAGACCAAGCAAAGGAAGAGCTGCGGAGATACGGTTGACACAGTGTCTTCTTGCAACGGTTCGCAGTGTTTGATTACTTAGAAAAGTGACATGTAGAGTCGCTTAACTTTCAGGGGGAATAAATTCTGTTTCATGAATCAAATACATTTTAATAATGTCTCTCTGAGATATCAATGTCCAGGTTGTTTGCCATTACGCAGCATTGGGCGAAGTTGTTCTGTCTGCCGAGCACGTCCCATGCGCGATTCCGATATGAAGGAAATTGTCACAGGAATTATTTCATTGATCAACCCTTCTCATAGAATGTGTACTGAATTTTGAAGTCTTGTTTGCTTCTTAGGGGTTCGGCGAGGAAGAAAGCAAGGTTGGCGAGTAAAGGAATAAATGGCAAGTCATAGTTGTTCGACACTAGCCGATAGGAGGCAAGTGATCCTAAAAAACGAGAAAGAAGTTCTTGAGAGATTTTTGGTGATATGAAGTATTTTAAGTAGAACACAAACTAATGAAAAATAAAAATGGGCACACACTCAGGAAGTACATATAAAAAGAAATGAAACAAACAACTTCAAAAGGCATGGTTTGTGAAAAAGTGAAACCATGCCTCACAAATGCCTAGATTTTTTCATTCAAGTCCAGTTTGCTCAGTAAGTCGTACATAGTAGTTCAAAGTTATTAAATGACTTTGTGGAAAACATTTTATTTCATTGCAATTAACGCATTTACACATGACGTGGGCTTGTAACCTCATAACCTTCATTAAGCGGCCAATTTTCTCTGGACATATACTATCCGCCTAGACATGTTTCCCTGTATTCTTCGATTAAAATAGCGTTCCTTGTCTCTTGTCCACCCACGGTCACGCGCTGAGAAGAGGTCCGCCAGGCGCAAGGAGGCATCACGTGACAAACGACTTTATACGGGCGTAATGAACAACGTTCAGAAGTTTTAGCAATTGCGACATTGCGTTATGCATTATAACAAAAGAAACGTTTCAAGCATTGACCAAAGAAGTTGCATAATATATCAGAGTCTACGCTAGCGGCGATACTTTTAAACCACGATACGATTCAAGAGTATAATAAATGTACATTGTGTTTGGAGTTTTAGATTTTGTGGGCCTCTGCGATGAGTATGCAGTCTGAAATTTTCAATCGACTGTTCTTGAGAACGTTGGAAATATTTTCGAACAGCGTTCATTATGAGAGTAAGACATAACCTATCCCAAAGATATGATTTCAATTTCTTTTCCGCAAATTTCTTTCCTGTCACTTCTCCAACATTTACCATTAATTCTTGCCAACGTTGTAGAGTTAGTAAGGAATAGTTGTAACTGCCTCACATACGAGAATCGGTTTGTCGGAGATGTAACAACCCCAACGCGCCCATTTTGCCACTTGTAAGGTAACCGTAGAGGCTCCTGTAGGCGTGCACTATTTATGAAGGTATATGGTCGTACCTTAGGTAGGTCTAAGGTAGGACGTTATGACTTCAAGGCCCGTCACGTGACTGTTGGTGCATAACGTCGCTACCTTACGCGTGGCGCTAAAACTCCCTATTGGCTGACAGTGTCGCCCTCTCCTGTTAGTTCGTGATCTTGAAGAGACTGTTTTAATCGGAGTGTAGATCGGTCGGTTCACTACGCCCTGCGATCCGGGCGGCTGAGTTCGCCCTGCGCCAATGGGTAAGCGGCGAGCGGCTTTCAGCGTCTCGCGACCGCCACCGCGAGTCTTGGGCTGGGGGGAGGGGGGAGGGGAGGGACCGCGGCGCGCCAGACCGGCAACTTTGGGGCAGAATTCGAGACTTTCCTTATTTTACATAGCGGCCTGGGGTTGGCCGGTTGTGGCGATGGAAAGAGCAAGAGTTGAAGTGTTCCGCTCGCAGAAAATGGACAGCGAGTGGCGGGCTCAGAGAGGGAACGTCTTTTTCTCGACAGAAGAGTTTCTGCTGCACTGCCAAAGTCAAAACACAGCATGCAACAGATTTCATGGCGTTTTTTTATTCAAATAGATACGTAGTAAAATTAGATACCAATCTAAACACATGAAAATTAAAAAGATTCAATATTTGAAAAATATTTGTGTACATTCCTTTCATGTCTGAATATTGACATTTATAACAGGTTGTATTTCTTGTACATTTTACACCTTCATTCGTTGACGTTACATCACCATGGAATTTTCATGTTTTCTTCAATCAACACGAAAACCGAATGATAAAAATTTGCTAACCTTAATACTATTATCTCGTAATGAACACATTGTAAATTAAACAATTGGAAAAAGCACTAGGAAAGAAAATCTCTTTTGGAAAAAAGTTCAATTCTCTACGATATTCCGATAACATTATTGCGATCATGGTATTTGGGGCTTGAAAAATGGAAATTATATCTGCTGCAAAATGACTCTTACTTTTTCCCATTTAGTGTTCTAATCTCTTTAGTGTAGGCTAGGTTTTTGGCATTGCCCCACCCTCTTCCAAGCTGCCTCCTATTGACGGCTTAAATAAATTTTTGCTCATTTTCTCAATTTTTCCGTCCCCAATAGAAGAATTGAAGAATTACTTCATGAATAATATATAGAAGAGTACAACATGAATACACATATACATTTTCATCCAACAAATTAAAGAAGTTCTTGGAAAAATGTTGTGTGTGCTTTTCCAAAAATAAGTAATGTTTCTCAATTATTTACTTTCGCAGAAAATTTTCGAGTTTTCGAAAAACTTCATATTTTGAAATAATTGTGTTCACAAATTTAATAATGTAAAAACACCCGCCTGTAATGTAAACATTACCGATTAAAGAGATATATAAACCAGTGGTGTTTCACAGCACTTTCTCGCAATATTTGTAACAGTTCTGCAATATTATACTACTAAATAAAACTTCAAAATTGTTTTCAACCAGCAAGAAATATTTCTCCGGGCCGAGCCTCTTCAAGCTCATCGAGTTTACTCGCCATGCGCTCTACCACTACGCGAGGAGACGCTGGGCCATATGAATTTTTATCGACGCTTAAAAACTAATAGTCTCTCCCACTACTTCAAACAAGCAATTTTCGAAACTTCGCAGAGTTCAATGAAAATTAGACCTGCCCCATTTTTTAAGAGTACTTTGTATATTCGGGGAAAAAATTGAGAACCGTTTATGAGAAAAATAATTGTTTCATAAATTGCATTAACTTCAACCAGAAATAACGCGTAATATATTAGTTTTATTGAAAAAAAATATTGCATGAGCTTTTTAAAGATCTACTTTTTCAGAATAAATTTTACTGAAGACCAAAATCTCTATCTTCAATATTGTCTACTTGCAATATTATATTTTTGGCAATTTTCGAAATATCAGACGAATTACTTCTTAAGACAAAGTTGTAGTCGTTTCCTTTCTCGTCTTACTCCGACTATTGTAGTTGTAGGAAGACGCCGAAAAACATTTTGACCTTCTCCAATTTTTGAAAAATCAGCGATTTCAACAAAAATAAGACCGTTATTCTTTATATCTTGTATGTGCCGTTTATCTTTTAGAACACAAAGTTTCATAAAAAATATGGAGTCATTTTTGAGAAAATTTTGAAAATGTTGTTCAGACTCGACATTCAAAAATGAAAACATCCTTTTCAAACTCCTAGGTACACGAGTTTCTTCAAATCTATCGCGAAATATCAATTTTGGAGAAAGTCGGCGGTGGTAGCAGAATTGACCACACACAGACAGATGGACAGGTAGATGTTGTACGGCCAATCGATTTTTCAATATCCATGACCCACAAAACGTGGATTCTGACTACTCAACATGATAGAGGAAGTACTTTAAAATATAAATGAACACGATTTATTCACTCTTTCATTACCAGGGTCCGTCAATAAGAGTTTTTCCGTCGAAAAATCGCCGTTTTCAGGCGCATGAGTACAATACTTTCTCTTATTGCGAAGTAAGGCGAGAAAGTAAAAAGATACAGTGGGTTAATTTTGAAAAACTAAAAGAATACATCAATTGGCCTTTACAGTTCATTTATCTCTATCCGCACAGAAAGTTTAAGGAAAATATTGGAAGCAGTTTTTGAGATAATATTATTTTAAAAATTGCCTTTATTTCACGCAATTTTAAAACGAGTAGTTTAATATCTGAGGCTAAAAATCGCTGTCGGAAAAAGTAATTGATGATGTTTAGATTTACATTTAGATCGATGCTCACAAGATACTACGTAAGAAAATTGTAAACATAAGCAGAGAGATAATGTAAAATAATGTGATGTGAGTAACACTTTTGAGCTTTTTTTATAGCAATTGGTTTAAAACTAAACTCTTTCGGGATCATCGGAATCCAAGAACAGAATTTAAGATCGCTTAAGATTCTGCTCACACTGTACCAAAACTGAACATAACGATTCTGCGCCATCCTGTTAACTAGGTTTGCCTTAATATCGGAGCAATTGGAAGGAGAGTAGGCGAGAAGATAATCTCGTCAACTTACGATCCGTTCCGGGCGATCAGTGCCGAACGGCGGCGGCGGCACCCTCCCCCGCCCCCTCGCCCCCGTCCCCCCTCCACGAACAGCGGGGTGCGCGAGCCCCCTCAAGGAGGAGGTCCCCGCGATTGGGCGCGATGACATATCCTACGCCCGGAGAGACCGCATTATCCCCCGGCGAACGGCTTTGAAAGAATAGTCCCACGACGCTTGCGTAGATACGAGACCTTGTTAGGTACATCGCAATAACGGTTAAGCTCTCGTAATCAGAGAAGCCGAGAACAGGCTGGGAAGCAAGAGAAAGACATTATCGGATTTTTTCTGATTACATTTCTTCTTGCAAAACTCCCCCATTTTTACAGGGCGCACATTATTGTAGTTTTACAACTGATACTTAAAAACACTAAATTCTTACTAGAATTTGCATCGCATTAATATGAACTCTAGCAGTGTGTGAGAGTATGTGAGAAATAGAGAAAAGGGAGGGACAGAGGGAAAGAGAGAGAGAGGAGAGAGGGGGAGGAAGGGGGAGGGGAGGCGGGAGGGAGAGAGAGAAGGGGCCAGAGAGAAGGAGAGAGGGAGGTAGAGAAAGAAAAAAGAGAGAAAAGAGAGAGACAGAGAGAAAAGATTACTTCATTCTCCAATGTAGTGCAGTAATATGTTTCTTTCTGAAGCTTGTGTCCCTCAATTTGGGAAACAAACGTATTATTACATTCATAAAAGAGTGAGTTGTAGTATATCAGCAATCACGGGTAAAAATTCAAAATAATCGTTCGTTTCCAGAGAGTACGAAAGACTGTAATTACAGTAAAAGATAAAAGTGTCGCTTCGTCCTACGCGAAGAAACCATTAACTAGCGGAGCTGCGCGAAAGAGTGTGGAAGAGGGGGCTCTTTAGGGGAGGTTTAGGTGCTGGCACGAGCTGTTATGGGCCTCTGGAGGGGAGGGGCGGAGAATGGGTGGCGGAAAACCAAGACCCTGGCTGCTAGCGCAGCGCGCGGTTAGTTTTTGCAGGACCCGTAATTACCACGATTGGGAGCACATTTCATGGGGAGGGGATTGGGGGTTGGAAACGCTATGGCAAGGAGCGAATGAAGGGAACGAACGCAAGGGACAACAAACAAGGCTTTTAGAAAGAGATAGCGGCGAAGAGATGATTAAGGAGGACGACATGCAATTTCAACTGCGTCTCAGCGCCCAGAAGACAGATTGAGGCAGGATGGAGTGTGTTGAGTTTAGGAGAACATTTATTGAGTGTTTGCGGGCGCGCCTACCACTACAGACATCAGTCCCACTGGCGTGTTATTTCTCGGAAAGTGGCGATATTCCCCCTCAACTGGAACGTGCGGTCAAGTGCCGACCTGCACGTCCGAATGCGGGATTTCTTTCTCCAGGTATCTCCCCCGAAGCCGGAGCACCACTATAGCTATACACTCCTGACTGGTCTGTCGGAATGTGTGGTAATATAGTGCATGTAAGTGTAAGTGTGAAACTAGGACAAAGAAGAGGAAGTAATGATCGCGCGCGGTCCGTGGCCTGTTTGTTTGGATATAGCTCCGGCATTCGCCTGGTGTTGATCGAAGAAACCATGAAAACTACCGTTCAGAGCAGCCAGCTGCTAAAATCCTCCTGGCTGTGACAGAACTCAACCCACCTATCTAGCTAGTGTCGTGAATTCTGCCACCATCGGGACTCAAACCTAGGACCTCCGGGTCAGAGGTACCACAGTCACATTTGATGCCCTGATCCACCTCTCCCGGTAGAGAGAACAAACGAGATTGAGCGGTCCCGACTGTTCCGATCCTTGGCAGAGCCCTGCGTTTAGATTTCACTCGCAGATACGGAGCGCGTCCGCCCTCCGAGACTGCGAGAACGATCGATAATAGAATGCGTTTTGGCCGGCTCTAACTGGCAATCCGTCTTTAAAAATTAAAAGGTCTTGTGATGGATATTTTGAAACAAGACAAGACCCGACACGACGTTTGGGACAGCAGGATGTCATGACTACTTTGAGTAACCCCTTCACAATGAATACACGATATGCATGGTAGTTGGCACTAGTCTCTGATCTCTCTATTCAAATCAATCATCTTGGATTTTGCACAGTGCGATTGCACTCGCATTATGTCTTTCAGACTCAATTACGGAGTGGAGGTGAGCCTCGGGGCGGGAACGTCATTACAACGACGCACTCGGCAAATGTGGGCAACACGCGGATGAATAATCGCAGTTTCGCGAAGCACATCCCTCGGTGATTTTTGATTGAATTGATTGATTACTGCTTCGATTGATTAGTCGACCGAGCTATCCTGCAAAAGTCGAAAATCCGCCACCTGCAGGACTCGAACCTTCGTCCCTCCCGGCGAGCAAGCCACCGTGGCACCGCCGCCGGCGCGGTGGCGAGGCGCCGCGCCAGCTTCCAACCCGGCCGCCAGGGGCGCGGCGAGCGCCGGGCGACGAGGGCGAGGGCGCTGCGCTGAGCTTTTTGCACGGCGCGGCGCGATGCCGTTTAGATAGTGGGCTTCGATAACGCCGATAGCAGTGCGCGCTGATAACACGCCGGTAATGGCGCGCGCCCGGTACACAGGTGGCGCTGGCGGCTTTCCGGCCCCGCCCCGCCCCTTCCTCCCACCCCCGCCGCGCCGCGCGGGCCCAGGGCAGGCGGGCATCGACAGCGCCCTCGCACGCGCGCCGGGGCCGTGTTACGCGGCGGGGCGGTTTATTGCGGAACGACTTCCGCGGCGATTGGGCGGGAAACGACACGCCCCGCGCGCACACCAGTCACCGGGCCCGGCAAGCAGCGGCTTTAAACAGCCCCCGTCTTTAATCCGGTACGATTAATTTTTATGCGCAAACTAGTGGTGCTAAAGCAGCACGTACTTTCTCGCCCGTGGTTTCACGCACAATTACGCGGAAAGTACTCGAATTTTCAAAAAATTGTGCATGGCCTTATTTCAAAATCTATCTATAAGGAACAGATTTCATCAAGGAAAAACAATCTAGCTTACATATTTTTGTTGTAGGAAGACGCCGAAAAAGTTTTAAACTTTTGCAATTTTCGAAAATTTACGAGTTTTTAGCGGACATGAGAGATGCAACGTTCTCTTAAACGTTCTTCACACTATCCCACAAAAAAATTTAATCAAAAACGTTGGAGCCATTGTTTGAAAATGTCCCTGGGGCTTCATGTAAAGTACCCCCCAAAATTAAAATATCGATTTCAAATTCAAGAGACCGCGACACCAACTCAATCAATTGGGGAATATCTATTTTGGAGAAAATCGTATGAACGGTTTAGCCGCTAGCGTTGTTCACAGCAGGACGGACGGACAGACCGACAGAGAGACAGACGGACGTTTTGTCGTCATTGCATATTTCGGTATCAAGGACCCACAAATCATGGATTCTGGCTACACCACGTGATAGAGGATATTTGTTCCTAAATTTAGCAACTGAATTTATCCACTTTTTCGTTCCTACTCTGTAATAAGAGTTTCTGCCGAAAATTCGCCGTTGTTTGGAGCAGCATTACAAAAATATCTCCTCTCTCCACTCAATATTTCTTCTTGATTGTCAATATATGTTTGTAAATAAAAGTATCCAAAGTTTTTTATGACAATCATTTATTCTAGCAATTGCACAACGTTTCGTAACTAGTTTTGTTACATCATCAGGTGCTTAGTTCTCTTTACTCCGTTGTGAGAAAGTAAAAATTTAAACGAACCCTTTTACTTCCTTCTTCCGAAATGTAATTTCAAGTAATAATATTCACACTATTGCAATCATGATGATTCAGGGTTAAACTCGTACATATTTCCAAGAGAGTGGTATCTTTTATTCGTTGTGTATAATGCGAGAAAAAATTAGTAGCAAACTTAAAATAGCATTGCGTAGGAAACTGTCAGAATCAACTGAAACGATGCTGAATCTTGGTGAAACAACTCCCTCCGCTGCAATGTGGGAGGCCTCGACTAAAACAACGCCTACGGCTCGTTGCGACGCAGGGTATTGATTACAAGGTAAGCATTATTCATTTTAATTTCGCCCTGATATATGTTCGTAACGATATTAAATTTTTCTGAAGTTATTTTAGTGATCCAGTAACACATTTAATGAAAATTGAAAAAGGAACAAAGTTTGGTGCGAGGGCCTCCACATTGATCTCTTCTGGCTCATAATTCCTTCCCAAAAGAATAAACATTTTAAGCAAACCCTGCATCATTGCTAGAGGTTGTGAACTGTATATTTGTTGTATATGTGCAATACTGCGTAGCAGAGGTCGACTAGGTGGTAATTTTAGTGCACATATCGACAAATTCGCGGCTGCGACATAATACATGACCACGGTATTTATTGCCAGGATAAAGCAAAACGCGACAACGTGAATAAAGTCGATATTGCCAGAAATTAATATCTGTCGAACGGATCTCATATTTATTCCCTACTGTTCACGGATGTGATAAATGTTCTACTTCGGAACGTAACTTGTGCTGTCTGTCGACGAAAACAAATCATTAATCGACCGTCAAGTTGAGTGTTGAAACATACAGATCTGCATCGATTGAGAGAAGTAGGATTTTGTTTCTTGCACCTTAAGAAAAATGCACCAAGCACTACAAATTATAATCACCAATTTTTAATAACATTTCTTAGAAGAACATGCTTTAAAGTTATTAAGATTAAATAACACCCGTAAGTACATGAAAAAACATGGTAAGCAAGTGATATAATAGATTATAGAATTTTGCAGAATAGGAGTAGATCGTCAATTTTTAATATCCTATTTCACCAGTAAGTTATATCAGAAATAGGAATTTTCAGCGCCAAATGTTGCACATTACGAATATTTTCACGGCGGAGTTTCGTAATCTTTATTAAAAAATTGTTTTCATTGATTTGGCTCTAAGGAGGATATTGATTTTACTTTCATTTTCGTAAACAATTTTTTGTGTAATTGACGTCCATAGAAATAACCCAAGACATCCAATGGTGGCATTTAATGGGACTATTTCACGAATGAAATTTCATTAACATAACTTAATATTAATTTAATATGCCGACATCAGGGAAGAGACTGGGCCACATGGGGTGACAATGTGCCAAGCTCCATTTCTTGATATGTTCGCATCCTATTCACAGTTATAAGATGTTTGCTATTATTTGAACTAACAAGAACTATTTGTGCAAGTTAGAATCCGCGAAGTTCTTATACCTGTCAATAGGATGCGAATATCTCAAGAAATGAAACCTGACACATTCTCAACCTATGTGGCACAGTCCCACCCGTTTGACAATAATTTTATTAAAACGACCCTCGTACATAACTAAAATATATTGACATTGTACTGGTAAGAAATGTAAACGACATAAGAGGAATAAAAAAATAAACATAACCAAAGAAGACAACTAAGTTATTTAAAGACTCAATTATTTCACACATACACCGTTTTCAAAGATTAAATTTTAAGGAAACGTTTTTGTTCCCAAAGTTTTAATGTAGTGATGAATTTATAGTTTTTACGGCATATTCAATGTGTTCTTCTTCATCCAATTTTCTCATATTGATGCTCCAATATTTTAAAATATTTACTATATCTTGATTTGTCGTAAATGCGGTTAATTTATATGTCCTTTCTTTACAAAAGTTCTCAAATTGTTCCCAAACATATTTTCTAAACATATTGTAAATTAGGTTATTAGGTTTCCATTCGTCAATAATGTGGTCTATTTCTTCATTACAATCCGGACCAAACCTCGACTGTAACATTTTGCTTTAAAACTACAATTGACATACTAAGAGCCCATAGAGGCAATGGAATATTAAAAACGGCACTATTATAGAAGATCTGTATGTAAACAAAAGAAGGTGCAAAAAACTTCACCTTTTAATAGATGATAATCGAGAACCGATAATTATGCATGGGTACGTCGTCACTAATTGGTAGGAATGGTTCCAATTCTTAAACCCTATAGACTGAAATGTCATGAGTGGAATAGTCGTTGCAATATGAAACTTGATCGGCTCTTTTGGTCTCGTAAGAAATATCAAACTGCAACAGCTGTCTGTATACTACATGAGTGCAACAAGACCAGTGGGAATGAGCGACAAACTTTTTCACCTCTTCGCGTAATTGCTAATCAACATCTCATACCTGAAAAGGTTCCTAACAAAATTTAAATATCTAACATCGAGGGAAAAAATGAAGGGAGAAAAAAATCCCTGGCTTTAATACTGGAAGCAGAGAATGCGATAAAAATAACTTTGAACTTTCACAATTTTCAAAATTTCAGAGGTTGTCATATTACAAACTACACTTTCCTATATTGGAGCCAAAAGTTTAAACCAAAAATTTGAAGCCATTTTTTAGAGGAAGTCGTAGGCTTCCGCGGCCGTAGTCATGTGGATGATCTTGGCTGTCCGGGTGACGCCGTGTCGAAGGATGTGATGCCGACGTTTCGACCATCTTTACTTTGTCTTCCTCAGGGTTGGCCTGAGGAAGACCACGAAAAGATGGTCGAAACGTCGGCAACACAGCCTTCGACGCGGCGTCACCCGGACAGTCAAGATCATCCCCAATTTTTAGATATTTTTGTAAATGTTAAGAGGGGCTTCATATAGATTACCCCTCAAAAGAAAAATGTTATTGATCTCCGGAACACCACGACTAGATCATCCAGACTCCTGGCGCGTTTCCCAAGTTGCAGCTCTGAAGCGTCTAATGTGACAGCATTATGCGAGGCACGTTCATCCATCATGCATCCATCGCAACAAACACACATCCCGACATAGGAGAACTGCGATGCTCGGAGAGAAATTACTCTAAGAAGGGACTGCTTTGACAGCATTATGCGAGGCACGTTCATCCATCATGCATCCATCGCAACAAACACACATCCCGACATAGGAGAACTGCGATGCTCGGAGAGAAATTACTCTAAGAAGGGACTGCTTTGACAGCATTATGCGAGGCACGTTCATCCATCATGCATCCATCGCAACAAACACACATCCCGACATAGGAGAACAGCGATGCTCGGAGAGAAATTACTCTAAGAAGGGACTGCTTTGACAGCATTATGCGAGGCACGTTCATCCATCATGCATCCATCGCAACAAACACACATCCCGACATAGGAGAACTGCGATGCTCGGAGAGAAATTACTCTAAGAAGGGACTGCTTTGACAGCATTATGCGAGGCACGTTCATCCATCATGCATCCATCGCAACAAACACACATCCCGACATAGGAGAACTGCGATGCTCGGAGAGAAATTACTCTAAGAAGGGACTGCTTTGACAGGTCGGGAAACAAACGTACATCATACAGGGCGATGACATTGCAAGAGTTAGTGATAAAGCCATTTACAAATGATCTAACTGTAAACGAACACACTGACAAAATGAGTGCATGGACATTATATGCAGTTTTATTGCAAGCAGTGGCCAAACCGTAGCTGCCGAAGCAATCCCTTATTATAGTAATCGCTCTATATCTCCTCGTCACTTGCACTAATTTTAACCATCTTTGGAACTATAGTAATAGACCTTCATTCTGACGCGTATGCGTTACTGCAGCGCCTCTGACCGGGAGGTCCTAGGTTCGAGCCCTGACGGCGGCAGGATTTTCGACACTAGCTTTTCAGCTAGGTCGAATTCAGTCGCTGTCTGGAGGAGAATTCTAGCGGCCCGCTGCTGTAATCAGTAGTTTTCCGTGGTCTCTCCGATCAACACCAGGCGAATGCAGACTCTAGCAAACGGGGCACGGACCGCGCGTGATGTGTCCTTCCCATTCCTTGTCCTATCCTCATCCCTTACACACACACACACTTACACTAACATGCACTACACTGCCACATATCCCGGGAGACCGGTCGGGAGCTTAGAGCTTGTCCTGGCTGGGGCGGTGCCCCGCTGGTGGGAGAGTCCTGGTTAGGGGGAAACCCCACTAGCTGACGGTAAGTCGGCGCCGGATCTCGCCATCCAGTGGGGGAAGATCACCACCAACTCCCGAGAAAAAACATGCACTACACTAACGGGACTAATGACCAGAGCAGTTGACGCGCCCGGAAACACGAAAAAATCAATCAATCAATCAATCTGACGCGTATGCAATGTTACAGCTTGAAAGGACCATAAACATAAATTTTACGACTGGAAAATCGACATGGTATTGTTGCGGTGATTGGAAGGTGATTTTTAGGCTAATATCGAGGGTAGCACGGTGACCCGCAAGTGAGAAGGTCGCGGAGTCACGAGGTAAGCCTAGAAGTGCGCGAGACCCTCGCAGTGGCGCAGGCCACAATGCTCCATTTCGTTCGTATGAACGGCGAGGGGAAGATTCGACGGGTGTGTGGGATGTAACGCTCGCCAAACCAAAATCGGTTTTTTTTGTTGCGACACACGCGACACGCCCGCTGCGGAGCGGTGGTGGAAAGGGAACAGGGGTCAACCAGCAAAATGGCGTGGTGGGAGAGGACAATGTTACCAGGACAACTCCAGCATGAAGAGTGAGATTGATTATTTTGTGTTTGTCAACTGTGATCATTCGTTCCGTACGTGGATGTGATATCCCTGGAAGAGATGATGTACCGCTTTCGGTAGGAGGTGCTAGAGGGGATTTCCACTCTCCGATATCTCCACTAGCAGGGAGCCGTCCCAGCTAAGGCAAGCTTCAAGATCTCAACTGGCCCACCACGGTATGTGGTACTGCAAACATGCAAGTGTAAATGTGTGTTAGTAACAGGTGAGGATAGGACAATGAAGGGGAAGGAAAGATAGCGTGCAGTCCGTGGCCCGTTTGTTAGGGAACTACTCTGGCATTCGCCTGGTGATGATCGGAGAAACCACGGAAAACTGCCGTTGAGAGCAGCCGGTCGCTAGAATTCTCCAGCAGACAGAGGCTAAATTCGACCTTGCTAACCAGCTAGCGTCGAAATTCCTGCAACCTCCGGGACTTGAACCCTGGGGAGCTCCCAGTCATACACTGCAGTGACACGAGTCGATGCCCTGAGCCACCTCAGCCGGTGATTATTGAATGATATTAAACCGTGCAATTGTTGTGTAAGCGCGAGGCCATGCAGACTAGATTCTTGTCCGACCCCTCCCCCTTCGAGCCGATGGACACGATTTCATTCGAAAGCAAATGGCGGCGGCGGGGCGCATGGAAACTCAGCTGTCTACTTGGGAGGCGCCCCGCGTTCAGAGCGCCGCCACCGGAGCGCCGAACCGGAGGAAGCAGCGCGGCCAGCCACTTCACGTTCCCCAAGACTTGTTCTCTATGGCTACTTGAAATTATTTTTTTACTCCACAGACAGTTTTTTCTTCACAGGCTTGATCATTATATCAGACACCAATCAAATATTTTTTTTCTTTCCTAACCATTCTCCCCTGCAACTTCCATATTCAATCTAACAAAAACCTATAACTGACGCCGAAGAATCAAATCTAGATTCCCAAAAGATAAATTCAAGCTGCCCTAAAGAGAAACGCATGATTTCTCAAACTTACTTACTACACCTTTTTTTCGTCCTGTAATTGTAAACTACACTCTTATTTTCCTATTTTCATTGCATAGAATAACTCTTGATTATTGAGATTTCCAGGGGGAATATCCTCACTCTCCTGTTTGTAACTCTTTAAGTACTACACGTCCGAAGTTCCAGTTCAGTTCTATTCACTCTCATGAAGTGCTAGCCTCGCTGTATGAAAGAAAATTTATAATTAAAAAAAAAAAGATTTTTCTCATTACACGTCTCCATTGCAAGTGTGGGTGATACAACTTCCCTCGTCCGTACCGACAAGGTTTTTCGTACGTTCCTTTCGAAACAAATCGTTCGAATATGTCATCCTTTAGTACTACATGGTTTATAGACATTTTGATGGCCAGAATCCCCAGAAACTACTTAAATTTCAACGAAAAATGTTCACGATTTCTGAACTCACAATTGCGATTAACCATTAAAGTGCTAGTGATGCCGAATTATTATGTTTCTTAAATACTCCTTACCCTATTATTGTGATATTTTGGAATTAAACACGATTCACCATTTCGTTGTTGCTGCTGTCGTACGTTTTCTTTTGCGAGAGCTTTTCAAAAGTTAATGCAGGGTTGCATAAGTGATGATCCACACGTTGGACTTGATCTAGCGAAATATCTACGACAAGCTTCACGACTTAACGTGTTTGTTTAGCTTCTAAAGAGATATGCATTTGGAAGTGGGATGGGGGTTTGAAAATATTACGATAGCGTTAAATGAATTCCATGGAACATCTTCCATCACTGCCGGACATTTCGGTGTCTTGAGAGTGTGTCTCGCCTCGTTCCAAACGGAAGCTGTGCGCTTCCCGAACCCAAGGATTTGACTGACTGATCAGAGATTCCGATGACTGCTAAGTTAATTTCGCCCTTGAGTGTAGTGCATGTGTTTTAATCTCCGGAGGTGACGGTGATCTTTCACCGCTGGCTGGCGAGATTCGGGGTCTACGTCGGTTCGCCGGGTTTTCCTCAACCAGGTCTCTCCCATGGGCGGGACACCGCCTCACTCGGAACAAGCTCTATTCTCCCGACTGATCTTCCGATATGCGTGGCATGTAAGTGTATGTGTGTGTAAGTAAGGTGTGAGGATAGGACAAGGAAGAAGAAGGAAATACGTTTGATAGGGTACCGCTCCGCCATTCGCCTGGTGTTGATCGGAGAAACCAAGGAAAACTACCGATCAGAGCAGCCGGACGCTACAATTCTCCTCTAGACAGCGATTGACTTCAATTTAGGTAGGTAGCCAGTGTTGAAAATCCTGCCACCGTCGAGAGTGAAATCCCACGACCTTCCAGTCAGAGACACTGCAGTGACTCCAATTAATGACCTGCCCACCTCAGCCGGTCCGGATGCTTCGGTGTGGTGGGAGTATGTGTAGCCTCGTGGCACACGGTGAGCAGAGGCCGATGCAATTCCTGGAATTCCTCCAGCCCCTCCCCCTCTCCGGTGCGGGCAGCGCGATCTGTCGGTCGTCGCGAGGGGGCGACGAAAGGCGGCGGTGGGCGCGGTGCGGACGGAGCGAAGCTAGGAGTGAGGCGGTCGCCGGGGGCGCGGGAGGGGGCGGGGCGGCGCGGCGTGCGTTCAATCGATGGAGCGCCGCCGCCTCGCGTAGCCGCTCGTCCAGAGCGTATCCATCTCGCGCGCGGCGCACCGCAGCATTTGTCTCGCGCCCTCGCACGCACGCACGCGCTCCCGCCGCGGGCCCCGCCCCCCGACGGAAACTTCCAATTACTCAAAATTATTTTACGTGCGCTGCCACTCCGTTCGCCGTCGGGAATATAAATAATTTCGGATTATGCACACGCTGCGGTTTCGCGTCCCGCGCCCTGCCCCGCCCCTTCCCGCCCGTTCTCAACCCTCCCCGCCCTGCCCTTTCCCTCCTGCTCCGCCCTGACCCGCCTCACACCGCCCAGCTCCGCCCCGCTCCGCCCCGCCCCGCCCCGCTCCGCCCCGCCGCGATCACGCTCCGTCCGCCCTGCCCCCCACCTCGCCTCGCCCCGCCTCGCCCCGCCTCGCCCCGCCTCGCCCCGCCCCCTTCCCCGTCCCGCCCTGCTGCGCTGCCACCGTCGTCTTCTGAGCCGCCTCCGCCCCATTTGTCGCGCGCGGCCGCAGTCATATTTCTGTAGGTGGAAAAATGAGTAGCGCGCCGCACCGCGCCGCCGGCCCAGCGCGGTTGATCTGCGTGCACCCGGTCTCCGAGGCGACTGCAGCGCGCTCCTTTGCCACCCATGGCAAACACCTTCCCCGGGACTCGAGTTCCTCATGCAGGAGCAGTGTCATACAGCATTCCTGATTAAAAACCACAGTGTATAGGACAGGAGGGGTACGGGCGTCAGTCTTATGGCATTTCCGCAAACCAGCGGTTGTGCACGAAGGGCAATTAAATTCATTCACGTGTGGGGTTTATCATGCTTTATTATTGTAGTTTTAGAGAAAAGAAGCGCGTGATCAGTGAATTTTTGTGACTATAAATTCATGTAGCACATATTATTCTTAACAAATATATTGCACAAGGAAAACGGAAACCGCAAATTGCGATTAAATGCCAAGGTGACCAAGCTGAAACTATTAAAGGTAATATTATGATGCTACAATTACTTGTCATACAGATTTTGTATTCGAATTGTATTAGAAATGACACATTTATAGGACGAAATACGTTACTGTTACCTTTCAAAGTTGGAACACTAATTAAAACTTTCGCAATGTTCACAATAAAATCGTCAATACTCACTTCACTTTAAATTACTGCATGCACTTACATTTCCAACTCCGAAGGTAAGGAAAATCAAACACAATATACTGATTATGCAGTACAATAAGCAAACGTTACAATCGATCAATCCAAGCTATCGTCAGCCAGTAGTTCAAAAGACCACCATCAATGGAAATTAGCTGAAACTACTACACGTTTTCTTTTACAAGCTTTGTTAAAACTATGAATACAATTTCACTCAGTAAAACAAAGACTCCCGAATACATTTACAATTTATATCACGAATAAAATAGACAACAGTTATACTACGAGAAACAAATGTTCACCATACATTTTTTAGCAAAAGAGAGCTATCAATTTCGACACGACTTGATGAAGAATTGAACATAACCGAAAATATTTCTTTCGAATATATAATGGAATATCCACATCTGAAATCTGGAGTGGAACAATACGAACTGGATACGAACAAACTTCGATACGAACTGGATACGAACAATACGAATCTGGATACGAACAAACTTCGAGTTTCTGAATAGTTTGATTTTGAGATATTCATATTATCGAGTGACGAAACTCAAAGTTTAATTAGAGAAATTGACACGAGAAACAACTTAGAGACGTTCATCCGCCTCTTCTAACAAACTACGCATCTAATTTATGCAAACGTAATTTTGTGAAAGTGTTCATAAAACCTTTATACATCTCTGAACAAATATCCGGACCTTTTATGCAGAACGGCGGAAAAAAAGATTTTTTCAAAGTGTCAGTATCAGAGGGTATAAATATTTTTCACGCTCTTCACGGCATCTTTTAACCATTATTGGGTGAGTAAGATGACTTGCTACATGGTAGGGAATTGCCACCGCGTCGTGCACTCAGGTTCAATTGGACTGCAAGGACAGGTTATCAAGTACAGTGAACCCTCGTTTGCATGAACTCGCTTAACACGAATTTCGCCACAACACGAACAAAACATCGGCACCGGCAAGCGATTACCGTAATACGGACATTTATAATACTCGGATAACACGAATTTTTATTAAACGAACACTGATTATTTCGCTCCCTTGGAATTCGTATTAATGAGGGTTTACTGTAGTTCGAAACACTTTCACAGAATTTTGACACTGTCTTCATGAGACTAGCAATCATGGTGTGACGTGTTTGAGTTTAAAGATTGTCTCGGCATCCAACAGAACCTGTCACGTTTCAAACAGACTTCTCATAATTATTGTGTGTTAACAGTACTTAGCTACTGAAGAAGATTAGTATGTAGTTGTTTTAGGCTTAATTAAGACTTAAAATAACAGTTCAGACACAAGTCAATATCACGTTTACTTCACACAGGTGTCCCTCTGTCGCGACTTCCCTTACATGTGATCGCGTGATGTTCAGTTAAAGTTTGTTGTTTGGCGGTCACGAATATGATGGTGAACGTACGCTCCCTAGATTCAAACTAGGTTTCAAATTTTACGCAATGCTTGTCAAATAACATACATAATATAATGTTTGTAAAACAAATGGATTTTTAAAGAAAAACTAATATCTCGGCACGTTGTAATTTCAATATTTCTTTTAGCGCACTATTTTTTCGTCGCAGCTGAGATCGCATGTGGAAGAGTCGAAGCCATGTGCAAGTGAAGCAACTGCAAAAGAACGAATCAATGGCGTCAATTGACATTATTCGAGCTCATGTTCAGTTATACTGCCAACAGTCGCTTCTCATTGGTCCCTTCTCATGCTCACTTTTTTCTCTTAGAAAATGGTTCTTAGTTTCGACCAGAAAAGTGATAAACATGGCAAAGCGTAGAATCTCACATTTGTTTGCTATATTCCATTGTACTTCATAAATTACATGTCACATTCGTGAAAAATCGACACCTGAAAACCAACAAGAGAAAAAAGTGGACTGCAACATCTTTGGACAGAATTTTCTTGAATAATGGTTCCAATGCATTTTATGATAGGATTGGGCAAGTGAGAAATGTCCTAGCTTGGAAAACAGTGCTCTTTGTTATTTGTGTAAAGTTTGAGCCCGAAGGCTGGTGTTTGGTCATCAGAAAAGATTCAATTTTTCGTGTACTAGGTCTTGTCGCCTCTAGTAAAATACATAAAATTAATTTTTGTGAAAAAGTACTTTTTATATTCTATTAGGTTCAATGAATAGATTTGAATCAAATTTTGCTAATTATTTTAATTAAATGTATTTTCTTAATAAAACTTATTCCCTTTCACTTTTTTGAAGAGTTTTATAGTAAATATTCTTAGGTGGGTCAAATTTCTCGATTCGGAAGTGAAAAGTAAATCACTCCGTTACTGATCAATGTTTCACTAAACAACGAAATAAACTTTCTGCTCTAGAAAAATTTACTGTTTAGATTGTGAGTCAAGCATGATGAATTAATTTTTTGTTATTACTTCTAAGAAAAATATCGTTTTTTAAAAAAAAGAAAGAAAGAAAGAAAAATGTTCCTTTTAATGCATTTTCAGTCCTGAATTTAAAATAAATTATGTTTGAACACACAAATATAATACCAAATAAAAATATTAAGAATCCACAAATAATATTTGTAAACTATTTGAAACCTTATTTCTGGCATAATTAATTCCTATAATAATTTGCTTGATAATTTTTACCTGAATTTTGGATAGCAAATACATTGCGTTTTATATAGATAGATATAGATATTTATTATTTCTGTAAGTAGGTTTTTACAACCTGGGTGGCAGAACACTACAATTTACATATTACAATAAGAAATATAGATAAAATTTTACTTTAAATTATTTTAAGATAATAATAATAATAATAATAATAATAATAATAATAATAATAATAATAATAATAATAATAATAATAATAATAATAATAATACGATAAAAATGCTAACAATAAGAGCAATAATAACAATAATTAAATGTTTCAATTCAACTGAAGATCCATAAAATAGAAAGTGAAAAGTATTATTGATATCTTAAGTAGAAAAAGCGAAACGACTTTGACACTGGTATATGCCTGAGATCCTTATCACACGAAGTGAGCAGGATAAAGTAAGTGAACGGAAAGAAAATAACCGGAGTTCGTCAGCTCATTGACCTTTACTTTATTTCTTATGACTACTCAATAAATTCCTGCACCACCGAACGATAATAGGGAACCATTTTTATGGACTTGTATGCTACATTGATATTATGACAGAAAGTCAATATGAAAACCCAGAAATTGAATTTTCGTTCATGGTTCCTCCGTAATAATGAAATTCGCATATTATCGGCCCTAACTTTCAAGTATATGTCCTGTAAGTTAATATCGTTATTTGATGAATTACAAGTTATTGACATTATTGCAATTAAATATGCAATGATTAATGTTGTTACATTCAAGATAAATTTTCATTTCTTTTTCAAAAATGTAAAAAATCCTCGATAAAAGACGAGTTTCACCGCAGAAATGCGTTACACTACACATTATGTATCCCATTATACTTCCTCAAAAAAGATAAGCGTCATGATTTTCTGTTGGAAGTATGAAGAAACGCCTGTATGTTATTCCGTTCCTTATGCCAAATTTTCCCTAAACCAGAGCACCTACTGCTGATGAGAAACCACATTTCGCGCGTTCTTAACCTAAGAAGAGTGGCAAAGTAAAGATAATTTTATGAATTTACTATAGCATTTCTATTATTTTTTTGAGAATGCAAACAGAAAAAAATTGTCACTTGCATTTCGTTCACTGAGATCTGTGTTTCAGTGAATCAGTACCAGAGAGTACTGAAGAAAAGTTGTGCTGGTTCCAGCTTATATCCATTGCTGGTGGTGATCCCTTGAACGGAGCAACTATCGTTCGGGCTGATCAACTGGGACGATACATATTTGTAATACACAGACACATACACACACACACAGACACACACACACACACACACAAAATTGTCGGACCCAAAGACTTGACACATGTTTCTCTATATTTGTTTATTTCACGGGCGGGCAGCACATGATTGATTGATTGTTAGTGATTCCGAGCGCGTTAACTACTGAGTCCCGCAAGTGTACTGCATGTTTTCATCAGGAGGTGGCGGTGATCTTCCCCCACTGGATGGCGAGATCCGGCGCCGAACTACCGTCGACTAGCGGGATTTTCCCCACCAGGTATCTCCCACCAGCGGGGCACCGCTGTTCTAAGACCCCGACCGGTCTCCCGGAATATGTGGTAGTGTAGCACTTGTTAGTGGAAGTGCCTGTGTGTGTAAGGGGTGAGAATGGGTCAAGGAAAAGGAAGGAAAGATCACGCGCGGTCCGTGACCCATTTGTTAGGGAACTGCTCTGGCATTCGTCTGGTGTTGATCGGAGAAACCATGACAAACTACCGATCAGTGCAGCCGGTCGCTAGAATTCTCCTCCAGACAGCGATTGATTCGATCTATCTGACCAGCTAGTGTCGAAAACCCTGCCACCGTCAGGACTCGAAACTAGGACCTCCCGGTCAGAGGCACTGCAGTGACAGGTTGATACACTGAGCCACCGCTCCCGGTCGGGCAGCACATGTGGGTCAGGACAGATCAGGGGGTAGAATTTCTGAGAATGCTTCAAAAAGTACCATTCCGCTTTTCACTCATTGGTCAGTAATTCAACAGGGAAGCCGGACGGCTCAGTTGCCCGTCACATCTCCAGCGTGTGAGAGCGCGTACACTAGTGACAAGAGCGGTGCCGCGTCAGTCTGCCGTGACACAGCGACACGAGAAGCAAATCTGATATTAACGCGTATTAATTGCATTTTTCGTTAGCTGCAGCTCCATGCCGGACAGATGCCGACAGTGACTTGTGGACTGTGGCATCAAAACATGCGACCGCATGCGAGTCGGAGAAACACGCAACACACTTTCGAATTTCTGGCAGTCCACCGCCCGATCACTACTCGTTCAACACAGAAACTTATGAATAAAGGAGAAGCGCTGACGTTTGCTGAACAAAGCCCACAGCAAAATAACTTGATTATTAAAATTAATTCTTGAATAATTTGAATAATTATCTTCACTTTCTTCCATCACCGTGTAAAATAATGTAAACACTCACATATGAAAATTTTCACAAAAATAAGCTTCTGAGAGATTCTGATATTTTAAAAAAATTCTAGTTTATAAAAACTATCGCATGTGTCTACATCTATTAGCCGTATATCGTTGTCTATTTTATGGATGTGGGGATTTGAGACTCATCGAATCTGTACGCAGCTGATTAAAACAAAAAACATCCACATTAAAATATTTTTCTTTTAATAATTATCACTATTGTTTTATTACGAGATTCTAAGATAATTAATCTACGGGTCTGTCTAAAGCAGTCCTCTTCATGATTTAAAAAACGTCGCCAACAACCGAGAAGCAATTTCCATTGCCGCCTTCCCGAAATTCTGGATATACATTCGAGAAAATGGGCAAAACACTTTGCTTTGCTGTACAAAAACGTGCGATGTAGGAAATTTACAAACGCTTTATGTGTTTAATGCATCAGAATTGTGACTAGGCGTTAATAGTTTGATTGTTTCAGTCACAGTCATTGCATTGAATCTACACCCCCGCCTACAGTGCCAACCCAATTGGATGAACACTAGTGGAACATTGAATCCTGCAAGCAGCGACAAGGGACGTGCCAAATTCCAATCTGATCGGGTTCACGGAGGTGCATCTCTCTCAACATCCAACCACATCCTTACAACATCCAACAAATGGGATCAAAAATATCCTAACAAAACAGGACGCTTCAGACCAGCGAAATCCAAGACCCAATCACCCCCTCGTCGAAGAGACCGTCTGTCACTGTAGATTAATATCCAAATAATCATATTCCAAATGGGGTATATTCATTAATGTAGTTGTGTGACTACGTTATTCCTTTTAGGTTCTCGAGTATACACGTATAGTTAGTACATACGTATAGTAAATGTATACGTTGTAATAAACGTACTGTAGAGAAAGATGAGTTATGCTGCGGAAAACAGATTTCGATATTTCAATGGAAATAGACGTTTTGGAGTCCCCCGATACTCCAAAAACGAGTTGTTTTAAAAACGTCCATCCGTTTGACTGTTCGCCCGTCCGTCCGTCCGTAAACAATAAAAGTGCCTAATTATTTGTACGACGTTTTCGAATATTTACCAGTCAATCTGGTTCGACACCAAGCTCTGCGATTTTGAAAAAAAATCTTTGAATTTTGGGCGACTTAACATGAAATCCCTGAGACATTAAAACATTTTCACATACTTTTGTAAAGCATCTCAGAAATTAATGAATTTTCACTAAAATAAATAATCTTTTACAGATGAGATATGAGCATTTTATACTAAGCTCGAACTGTACCAACATCGCTCAAAAGCATCACAAACGGAAGTGTTTCGAATTGGAGCACTAGCGGTAAGTCTCCCCAATTAATTTATAACATCTATAATGCGCGCACGTCCAAATGCACCGTCATTACAAAGGCATTACAATTACGGCGAAACCTGCATCCCTCTCAGCAGATGATCCGCGGCCACGTCCGCGTGTTTCAGCATCTGCCGCATTACGCTGCGAGCGCGCGCAGGCGTATCGCAGGGATGGTCCGCAGCGAACGAAGGCCGAATGCGATTAGCGCCGCGCACACCTCCGCGCCCCAGGCGGCCTCGCGAGCAGCCATTTTCGTGCTACTTCATCATTCGTCAATAGTACGATCTCATGAAGTGCTATTCGCAGATTATTCGCGTAAAGGAAAAAAAAGGTTACCAAACTTTTTTAAAAATTTTATTTAACTTATATTAAATTAAATAACATTGAATGCTATTCGGAGATTATTCGCATAAAGAAAAAAAAGATAATCAAACTTTTTTTAAAATTTTATTTAACCAGATCAGTGGGATTACCAATTTACAGATGAGTATTTGTTTTAACTATGTGCTAATATATATATATATATATATATATATATATATATATATATATATATATATATATATATATATATATATATATTGGCCCTAAGTTACGAGTAACTGTAAATTTGCACACTATCATAACACTATTTTTGAGCGAGGACATCCTCACTGGGTACCTCCATGATGATTGTTGTTAATTTTGTGAAGAAAACGAGATTGAGAGTGCGAGATGAGTCAAACATTTCTCTAAGTTATGAGGGACGTAACAGATCTTTTGGGAGACGGGATTTAATTATTGTAGGAGAAATACTGACTTTTCCGAGGTTAAAATGGCTGGTGCAAGGGGCAGTTTGGAGGTTGCAAAAGAATTTGGAAGATAGTAAGGAAATGTAATTTATAATTGGTTGTATGTCTAGTTCTCAATGATGTTTTTTATTCGTTATATACCACAGGGCATTAGTAATAGTACGAAGGATTTTATTCTGGAGGATTTGTATGGGTTACCTAACATCGAATTCAATAGTGCAATTTTTAGCAAGAAATTGTTATTTGCATAAATATTTAAAGTGGAATCTCAATCGAATTATTTTTTAATCTACTTGATATGAATGGTGCGTTTGTAACTGTCCATAAGAACTGATTTCAAATGATTTGGGTTTTATTTAAGCTGGTCATGGCAGCATTTAGCCACATTGGGCATGCGTAAAAAAAACGAGGTCTGTCTACTGTTCTGCGAATTGTGGGTGCTGTGTTATGTAGTAAATGACTGCTTCTACTGATAATTGGTTTTAGTTGTAGTCGTGTTTTTACATGAGCATCTCCCAAGTTGTCATAGTTCAAAACATCACGTGTGAAATGCAGTGTGTAATATGTACAGTATGGCAGGAACGACACGTGCCATGAGCGCCAGTCTCAGGGGGTGCTATTTATAGTAAACCCGCTAAAACAAATAAACAACACCCTAATTTGAAGTGTCCTGAAAGGGCCGTAAATTCTTTGCTTGCCACGGGCGCTTGTATACCTAGATGCGCCATTGGTGACATACATGTAGTATTTGACTGACTATCCGCTCAGGTCGCGTTCGACCGCTGGAGATCCTGAGAATGTTCATAGCAAGAAGACCAGGGTCTTGCCATCCCTTATTCTTCAGTGTGTCTCTCTTCCTGTTCCATATCGCTTGGTTGACTGCATATGTCGACATCTTTCTGTTCTGAGTGTTGAGTATAATATCATTCCAACTCGTTCCAAGTGTTGCAGATTTTTTCGGATTTCCGGGCGCGTCAACTGCTTTGGTCATTAGTCCCGTTAGTGTACTGCATTTTCTCGGGATATGACGGTGATCTTCCCCCGCTGCTTTGCGAGATCCGGAGCCGACCTACCGTCGTCTAGTGGGGTTTCCCCCTAACCAGAAGTCTCCCACCAGCGGGGCACCGCCCCACAGGGGACAAGCTCTAAGCTACCGACAGGTCTCCCGGAATATGTGGTAGTGTAGTGCATGTTAGTGTACATGTGTGTGTAAAGGGAGAGGATAGGACAAGGAAGAGGAAGGACAGATCGCGTGCGGTCCGTGGCCCGTTCGGCAGGGTACTGCTCCGGCATTCGCCTGGTGTTGATCGGAGAAACCACGGAAAACTACCGATCAGAGCAGTCGGCCGCTAGAATTCTCCTCTAGACAGCGACTGAATTCGACCCAGCTGAAAAGCTAGTGTCGAAAATCCTGCCGCCGTGGGGAGTGGAACCTACGACCTCCCAATCAGAGGCGCTGCAGTGACATCAATTGATGCACTGAGCTACCGCTCCCGGTTTAGTGTTCGTGGATGTTCCTAAGCTTTTCAATTACCCAGGATCTGCTTGAAGGACTGCGCCCAAAGAAGACACCGCTGCTGGGTGATGGAGGCGCGGGGGTAGCCGGTGGGGACGGCCCTGGGCACGCGCGCCTGACCGGAATGCGGGTATTTCCATAGGGGAGGGATTCCGCTGTGACGAGCAGGGGCCGTTTCCTGCGCGCGTCTCGGCCGGTGCCATTGGGATGGAAATGACCCCAGCGCTCGCTCAGCGGCCCATTGTCTCCAGAATGGGACGGGACGGGACGGGACGGGCGCTTCCGGACTTGCTCGCCCTCCCTGGCGGCCAGCGGGGACGCCGAGCAGAGAATCGCGCGTTCCGCGAAATGGTAATCATTTCCACGTGAATGACGACTGTGCGCGGGCATGATGGGGCTACTCACTGTAGGAGAGGCACTGCATTAGGGCCAGTCGTAGTTCTCATCGAAGGACATTACACAGTATTGAAAGTTATAGTTTCCTGCTTTGCGCGAAAATACATTGGTAATTAATTCTGGAAAACAAAAGTATCTTTTATTTTTAAATATAAGACTCCAGGAAATGTTTCGAAGAGAAGTAAAATTCCAAAACATTAATAAATACTGAATTTACATAACACACGAAATACTAGTTTTGTAGATCTGTGATCAGTAGACTTCGCGTCAAAAATTCTTACATATACGTTGTTGATAACTACTTCGAGAACATTACTGCCAAATCCGAAGATAATAAAACATCACTTTTGCTTATGAATGAGTAACAAACCAATTTACAGAAAAGAAATGAACGTTTGAGATGAAAAAGCACTTCTCTTCGCTCCGTCAATTAGAGACTAAAATTGGTTAAGAAAGCTTTCATGTTTTTTTTTTTCAGTTGTCTGCAATTTTCTCATCACAACCAGAAGACAGTTCCAATCCCAGTGGGGGGGGGACCAAATCATTCAACTAAATCATACAAAGAATAATAGAAATTTACCAAATTATCAACGCGAAGCGGACCTGGACGGCAGAGGTCGCTAAGAGCGTGTGCCGACTCAGCGCTTCGGTCCGAAGGGTCGAGGGTTCGTGCCCCGCCTTGGGCATGGTTGTTTTCCCTTCTCTGTCATATCTGTGTTGTCGCGGAGGGCCTCACGTTCTGCTGACTGAGATCAGAGGGTAGAGACAAAAGGTACCCGGCTGAGGGTTGGATAAAATCCCTAGAAAAAAAATCAACGCCAACTTTCGAGATTTTGGAAATTCCTGTAAGAGTGAGCTACGTAAGAGAGTGTTTGTTTTATACTAGTGGACACGGCAATGCTTTGCTATTGCAGTACATTACACATCACACGCTACTGATCACGCGATTGTTAATCACGATTTATGCTACGCTGTGCAAAAAATATAATAGATGAAAGACTTTCTCGCAAGTATGTGTTGTTTCTGCGCTCCCGTTTGAACATAGTTGTTAAGTATCCTATTGTTAAACGTTCTCCTTCAAATTGGAGCATGCGCTCGCTATGGCACTACTTTGGAGAAATTTTATTTACTTGACCGAGTTTCAAGTAATAATTCCTGCCGATATTACATAATCTCAGAGGCACAATACTTGATTGCAGTGAAGACGCGCACAATCCTTGACTGTGCGGCGGGTTGCGTGGAGTTAAGGAGCGCTTGAGTTGTCATAAACGAAGCATATATATATATATATATATATATATATATATATATATATATATATATATATATTATAAAATAAACAAACTGCTGGAAAGTCACGTGTGGAGTACCCGATGAATGAAAACATGGCCCGCAATCATATTAAAGGTGTTAATTGTCACCCTTGAGGCCTTGCAAGTTGGACTCCCGTGATATAGATGATTGAAATGAAGTGAACAGAGGTTCTTGTTTACACGAGTATTAGTGTGAAAACTGCCAAACCAGTATTCAATCGAAAGATGTTTTCAAGTAGGAAAATGTTGACTTTGCCGTGACCGCAGCCCGGCGGCCCCGACCAGCCGTGCCAGCGCCATCGCCAGGGGGGCCGGAAGGGGGGGGGGGCGTCGCAGGTCGTAGGGTCGCGCCGCCCTGCGCAGCCCTTGCGCCGGCCCTGGCCCTTCCGCGCGGCGCAGTTTAACGCGGGCGAACGCGAAGGGCAAACAGGGCAGAGGGCGGGGCGGGGCGCGGGCCCGTAGGGAGCCCCCGGCCGGCGAAGCGGGCAAGAAACAAACAACCCCTGGACTCTCTGGCCAACTTCTCGGCGACAGCTGCGGCGCCCTGGGGGGGGGGGCCGGCGATGCTGCTCGTGTTGTCGCCCGCCCCGCCACGCCCCGCCCCCTTCCCGTCCGGCCACTTCCCCGCCCCCGCCCTCGCCGCCGCTCGTCGCCCGATGGAATTGCTCCGAACGCATATCGGTGATGGCTTAATCTAAAAGAAGGCTAATATGAAAACGCCCAACTGTTACAACGAATTGTGGACTGCGTCAAACGCGATCACTTTAATCGAACTGCACAGCTCCTACGAGTACTGCCTTCAGTTCGCCAATAAACTCCAAATTACTGAAGCTCAAAAACGTAACATTACTTAAATCGGCTGATATTTTTAGGGATGTTTTATGTCTACAATAAAACTTAAATAAGAAATTACATTTCCGTTTATTATAATTCCTAGACCCATTGTCCAAATTCTCTATAATTCTTTGGGAAATAATATTTGATCTCATTATTGCAAACGTCTATTATTCATGACTTGAAAAAAGTCTTCAATTACATATCAACCGATAACCTACGAAATGCAATGCCCAGGAAAAAGATATGAATGGACATGAAGTTAAATAATAAAATAGTTCCAAAATACACGAATTTATACGTGGAATCCAAGTTATCATATTATCAGCGGTTCAAGTTAAAGCTTAGCAATAACATTAACATTCATACACTTCGTGCACATTCTTGTTCCATTGAGTAAAGGTTTCTTTGTATTTAGGATTTTTATCACGATGCAATTAATATCAATACTAACCTATGTGGAGGCAATCCACTTACTGGCGAAGAATTCAAACACTCAACTGAATTGATTTCAGTATCATCATCACAATTTATTTTATCGTAGCTATAATAATTTTTTCTTCACTTGACATTCAATTAAGGGTATCAGTATTAATAAAAGTGCAATAATAATTTTTAGGTGCTAAAATAACTGCCTACAATATACCAATATTATCAGAGAGTATGTTCAAGGAAATATTTCGATACACTTTATTAATAATATTATTTTCACCTCCTATTAATTGTTGAGGTATTTCAATAATATTTTCACCAAACTGAGGTAATTCTAAGGTCTCATCATTACCATTTTTTTTCAAAATGACAAAATTGTATTTTCCATCGTAAAGCTCTCATATTTTGAGTTAACGTTACTTTATGAAAGTAAACAAATTTATGCCAACTCGTGACACAATTTTCAATTGAAGTTGCACGTGGTCCATGTGGAATAACTCGTAAGATTTGCCGAAAATCAACTCATAGAAGTATAGTTTTCCCTCCAAATGGTTTATGTTTATCATTTTCATCGCACAGATACTGCAATCGTCTGTTATTTTCAGTGGACACTTTGAAATTTGTTATGTGCAGTGGACACTTTGAAATTTCATCAATAATTATTAATGATGACTGTATTTTTGTATCGTCCGTAACTACTGTTTGCGGTAATATTCACTACAGAATTTTCCAATATGAATATAGGTAATTTGAAAACATTGTGTAAAGTTCTACTTCCAAGTAATAGAGCTAAAACTATGCCACTGAATGCTGTTGCAATGCAATGAAGATTAAGCGAATTTATTTTGTGAATGATTGCTGTTTGAGTAAATGTTTTTCCACTATCCGCATGAGCTTTTAAACAAAAACATTACATCCATTGTCATCAAGCACTGAAATCAAATGAAGCATTTTTTGTTTTCATCAGAAAGACTCAAAGGGAAAATTTGTTTGAATAATAATTTCTTTCCTTTGGATACAATAAGTTTGGCTATTAATTATGGTTTGTATCCATTATTAATGGCTATTGCTTTTGTAATGGAGATTTCTTTGTGACATTCACTTTTAGACATAGGGACTTATGAACAGACTACGCATTCTACAATGAAAGGCAGATTTTGTTGTAAGGTGTGATTTGAATGCGGAGGGATGATTAAGTCAGTTTGGGGGGTTTCAAATGCTTCATATGCATTCGTTGTGTGTCACAACGTTTAGGCCAACAACTCCAAAAATTAGATAATATTCAAAAACGTTACAATCCAATAAGAAATTATTTTCAATACTTTTTAGAACCAAAAACGCTATAAGAAATCCATAGAAAAATTGAGTGTATATTTTAAATCATATTGATTGCGAAGAAATTTATTCATTGAGTCATTGAGCATATTAGAGCATGTAAACAAAACCAAGGAAATTCAACCTTTGCCTCAGATCTTATCCGACATAACATCACGTTTCATCTCAATAAAAAATGTCAATTCTACATGTTCAAAATAAAGGATATAAATTAAATATTCTAGAAAATTTACAAAATTACAAAATTACTAAAACAATTCTCTGATGTCTTGCCTAAATGAACAAACAGATGTAAAACGTAGTGCTGCTAGGAATCGATTTACTTTCTGTCCACCACCCCACACTAAACCATTGACAAAATGAGGCTACTCCATTTAATATGAATTAAAAACTCCATTGTGAATATTTGCACGTTTATTTCCTTACGTTACCCAAGTAAGTAATATCTTCATTATAACTAAATCGGTAATTAAAATGAAAATTTAATATTGCTAGTATACTACCACTTACGATAGGGAAATTGGCCTTAAAACTAGTCAGGTTTGAAATGAGTTAAATACAATATATAAACTTCAAAGATTGTGTTGTGATTAACTTTTCATTAATATTTAATAATTTCGCATTTATTTTGGAGAATAAAATTATTTTGCTTCATTTAAACATTCGCGCCATTCATTCTCATTTGATGTAATGCCGCGAGTACTGTACGCTTCAACAAAAAAAGAGTGTGTAATTATATTGTATGCTCTAACATCCTCACTTGATTTCGCATCACAGATAGTTAATAAAATCAATCGTAAATAGAAAAGTTAGATGTATTTTGGTGATATTACTAATATGAATGTAAAGATAATGTCACATCTATGCCATCTCCTCTTCCATTTTGGGGGAAATCTTCCCACACATAATGCGAATGAATTTGAATATACTTATATTCATGCACATATAGATCTCTTAGATTCAATTCAAAAAATTGACAATAATTTTGTGTGTCTTGCATTTTCAATTGCTTGACGTTCTTGTCCTTCTCGAAAGTAAACATTCTATCTACGCAGTAAATTAATGTCAAGTCAGACGATGACATGTGATTGAAGTCGCATTGGTATTTCATTGATGAGCCATAATCTTCGGTTGATCGGACATAATGGCCATTGAAAAATATTTCATCAATCTGTATATCCTACTGGGTTAATTGATATCTGAACCTAATTCCACAGACGTATTGTCATAGCCTTTATACATGGACTTTTCTACTCCTTCTATATAACGATGCCATTTGTTGGCTGCAACCGTTGCATAATCATACTCATTACGTTTCAGTCATTATTACGTCATCGTTACGTCATCATTATGATACTGGTCCATTATGATACAGTACCAATCAAAGACGTACCAATCAAAGACGCCACGTATTGACTATTAATCATTGAGAATCGTTCTAGTAAATGTTTCGTTCGACTGTGTACCTTAAAATTGCATTTGATATTCTATTTTGCTTGTAAGTTTTAATTTCTTTTATTTCGTGAAATATTATTTAAAATAAATTGGATCATAATCTCACTATGATCCTATTTGACTTGCTTAGTACTCCCTGGCAGGCGGACTGGTAACCACAGCCACCTGCAGCAGCATGCGAGGCTAAGGTTAGGTGGCCTTGGCTGAATCCTACATGTGAACTGCCACAAAACGATTCAATGTAAAAGTTTAACTTATAAAACTTGTAGAAAAAGCACCTCATGAAACTCGATGTAATGGGTATTAATATACTCGAGTGAAATTTACGATACTCGCTAGTACCTCGGTCGTATCGTAATATTACACTCTTGTATTAATACCTATCATTACATCATCGTTTGTAAGTACTATTATAAATATATTTAACACTTTCAAATGAAGCGCATACTTAAACATTTATATGGCAATTAATTTAGCTAAGTAAATACGGATTTTATGGTACAACATAACGATTATCGAGGCAACTACCGCAAACTTCAGCATTAATACCATTATCTCACCTCTTGTAAAATGTATATCCATTTAATCATTCACATGTAAATTTATTAAATCATTTTGGATAATCTTTTCTGCATTTCCATCTCTCATTGGATAAGTACATTGCATGGACCATGCCTCACGTGTTTTACAACATATTCATGTAATGTAGGATATGTTTGGGTTTTAGGAGTCCACACAGATACAACTTTATCAACATCGGTAGCGTTAACAATTTTATTTTGCTAATTTAAAAAGAGTAAAATGTGAGTATGAGGTAATCCTCTTTTTTTGAAACTCAATTGTATAAATGAGTGTTTCAACTTTTCCCAAATATTTTTTAGTGTATGGTGTTCGACTTTACACGCACAAGAGTACCAGGTCGAAAATTAGTTGAGTCACCTACACCAATACTGCTAACTATTTTAAGACAACTTGGATTGGGTGACATTGTAATAAACAAAGAAGTCTCTTCAAAATGTTGTACAATTGACATTGTATTTAAATAATTCTGATACATACTTCTTTGAGATCCATTGAATGAAGAAGTAAAATTACGCCCAACATTACTATCTTTGGGGTCCAATTCTAAATAATCTGTTTAATGTTTGTAAATTTCAGACCTATGAATTGTGTTATTTTGTCAAATGAAATGTAAAATTGTGCTCTCTATTCTCACTTACATACAACTAACCACTGCAGAAATAGTTTCTGTAAACGTTGCAAAATGTTAAAAACTTCTCTAATTGCAAGTCGATAGGCTGCTACTGAAGCATGGTTTATTTACTTCTGGGCGCTCTTGAATTAGTTGTAGTCGGTAAATTATGAAAAATATTGATACGCAACCCAGTAACCAGAATCACCATTTGGAAAAAGTAATGGATACAACAATTAATCCAAAACATATATTTTTAATGGTACAATTATCTTTTGAAAACGATACCATATTTCGTTCAAATGTGGCTCACCATTAAGTGTACTTAATATTACTGCTACATCAGTTTGAATTGAATCATTAAATCTGCATAAATCTGAATCGCGATATACAAGTACTTTAACAAGCATATAAATTTCTTTATTTTGATATTCAAATAACTGACAATAATCTTTCATTGCAATGAATGATAGAATGAAAGGATTAAAGCGTTACAATTCAACAGAGATTTCGCGCATTATATTGTAATTGCATGTTTGATTAGACTGTTCATGTAATCTATAATTGACAGCAGTGCCAACATCATAAAAACATAATTGTGTACAACGTGGTGACCTACCGTATCTAGCAATCATTGGAATTCATCTGATAAAAAAAAGTATTTTAAAATGATACATTCCACGCGTAATCGTGGAGTGTATCCGAAATTTTAGCTTGTAAATCTACCAATAATTAATTACAAAACACATTGTTTTAGAAAATAACAAAATTACAAAATAATTACAAAATACAACAAAAAGTTTACAAAATAATTTACACAATACACAATAACTTTTAGACGTTATACGGGGCCAGATATCTCCCATCAGCGGGGCACTGCCCCAGACGGAACGAGCTCTAAGTTCCCAAAAGGTTTCCCGACGTGTTGTAGTGAAGAGCAAATAAGTGTAAATGTGGGTAAGAAAGGGGGTGAGGATAGTACAAGGAAGAGGAAGGAAAGATTGCGCACGGTCGGTGGCCTCTTTCATAGGGTACTGATCCAGCATTCGCCTGGTGTTGATTTGAACAACAACGGAGAACTATAGATTAGAGCAGCCGGGCGCTAGAATTCTCCTCCAGAAAGCGGATAAACGATCTAGCTATCTAGCTTGGGTGGAAAATCCTGCCATCGTCTGGACTCAAACCTTAGGACCTCCCGGTCAGAGGCACTGCAGTGACATCAGATGATGTCCTGAGCCCCCTAAGCAGGTAAGGCAAAGGAACATCAATACATTTGGCTAAGGAACTCTGTCAAAGGAGCCAGCTTCCTTTTCGCCGAGGAAGAATTTGTCGTTAGGAAGTTACCCGTTTCAGTTGCTCCAGATCGGTAGACCACGCATCGTATTCTGGGTTTTTGTCAAGAACGGAATTGTTCTGACACACGGAAATATCGCGTACTTGTACGTACCTGCAATTCTCTAGAAGTTATTAACATTACTTCTTCACCCCATTGCACGTCACAAAGAGCTTTTAACTGGTTTTGACGTTAAGGTAGCTGCGTACCTAAGGAAATAATCTCAAATATAGTGTTTCTATTTTGTATTCCCTTGCATATTTAATTTCTATATGCTCTTAGAGATAAAAAAAATAATAATCTATTTGTTAAAATTAATTGACCAAAATGCAGATTTTTACTTCAGACATCCTATCTCCATAACAACTTCATATATTTTGATAATTATTTTGTAAATTAATCACAAATATATGTTCTAGAGAGTGAACTATAATGGTAAAGGTATTGCGCACATTAAAGCGTCAGAATTTGATTATTTAAGAAAAAAGAATTGTTTAAGTGTATATTCTGGACATTTCAGTTCATTTAACTGAAACTTTTATTGACACATTAAATCATCTAGAGCAAATGATGGTTGCAAGCAGCAAGAAGAATTATTCATTATCTTTTAGGGTTCATGATTTTTGACGTTTGACATGCTGAATGTGTTGAAATTTTCCAATACAGGACAAATGCATTTGAAATTCACTCACTACGGGCTTGGCAGTTGACACTCGCTCTGAAAAAAAACGTTTGTACAAAAACTAAGACACGTAGAAAGAAGTGGTTTAAAGCATTTACACGAAAATAAAACAGAGCCTACGACTGAATAAAAAATGAAAAGAAGAAATTTCCCGATATTTCATCATTTCGAAGTAAACATCAATAAAAGAAATAAATTCGTTTCGTGGTACCGCGTATCAATCTAAGAATAAATGCATTGCGAGTGTGGGCGTTGAGGGCGCCTGCAGCGCCCCTCGTGGCAAACGCTTGTGCTGCGCCGCGTGGCCGTGCCGTGCGGCAACTCACAGCGCGCAACCGCCATTTCCTACAAACAAAAATCCGCTCCGGACTTCCCAAGAAGAATTGTCCTCCACCTTAAACCAATCCCATAACTCCTACACTCCTATTCTAATTTATATTCAATAAGGCTTTCAAATAATTAAAAGGGAATCCGATTCTGCACTGCTAGATGGTTGAAGAGGAAGCCAGAGAAGGCACCTTTCTTATTTGTAATCGTACACACACATATTTTACACATAGCATATGTACTGTGTGAAATTCTCCGTAACTGTTATGAATAGTGGTTAATCCACTGCACCATAATAATAATAATAATAATAATAATAATACTAATAATAATAATAATAATAATAATAATAATAATAATAATAATAATAATAATAAATAATCACCTATTTCTCAGCGATGCCTTTCAAAATTCAAAATTTATTGCTTGTTTATCCTTGAAAATAGATTTTATTACATGGGAGTTTTTTTTCTTTCTTTTTTTCTCCCTTTCAAAAATTCAAAATTTAAGTAGTATATGACTTAGTGTAGGGATCACAGAATTTTGAAAATGTGCACACAATTCACTTTTCCCCATAGCACGTCATACACAGTTTTTAACTGTTTATTTTTGACGTAAAATAAATAAATAAATAAATAAATAAATAGATGCCCTTCATTTTTACTCTCTCGATTTTCTGTGTAAATAGTTAAGAGAAAGTACAAAAACCGTGCGGCAAGAATAGTCGCGTTTTCGGCAGAAAAAAAATTATTTATTATTTTTTTTCAAAAATGTCTCTATTTAAAAAAAACATTATCGACGTATGTATCAAAGAACGCTTAAAAACTTGGTGCTGGTTTTATTTCCAGCAAATTTTCTGTTTTTTGAAAATTACAAAAAATTAACATTACAAAAGTACAACACTGTTGATATAGATTTTTATCTTAAAGGATGCATATTGCAAAATATCAGATATTTAAAAAGGTAATGTTCAATTGTTTCGAAACATTTGGTAGTTTTCGCGTAATTTACGTTAGACATAATGCAATTTATGAACAAAAGCATTTCCTGAAAAGAGGCTGTAATTTTTTTCGACGGATTGATCAAAGAACGCAGGTTCAGCTCTCTGAAATTTCGTAAATAGCAAAAATAAGACATTTTGCGAGTAAATAAGCTTTGTTGTATCGCCACCTGTTCTCAGTATCAAGTGGAAAAGATTGTCACATTTCATACCCATCACCGGCAATTCTTTCTCTTGCCGCCTCGTGGGGCTGAAATGCGCGTTATCGCGGGACTGTGCAGCACCAAGGCGGCAGCGTCGATGGCGACAAGAAGGGGCCCGCACTCTGTCGGCGGGATAATTAACTGCGCAGGTGTTGCCACCTGCGCAACGCTGATAAATCTGCGCCGGCGGATTAGCGCGGAAGCGGCGAGAAAAACTGCGGTGCCCCGCGGAACCCTTCCGCCGCGCGTCGCCCCGCTGGGATGTCGGCCAAATAAGCCGCGCCAGGCAGCGCGAAGGCAACGGCGACGGCGCGGACGGGGGAGGGCGGGGGCGAAGGCGTTGCGGGAGCGAGGGAGAGAGAAAGGGCGAGGGCAAACGCGGGAGCAAGGACGAGAGCGCAGGCAAGGGCGAGGGCGAGAGCGAGAGCGAAGACGTGAGTGAGGGCAAGGATACGGGCGAGAGCGAAGTTGGGACGAGAGCAACGGCGATGATGAGAGCGAGGGAGATGATGAGAGCGAGGGCGAGGGCGAGAATGAGGACGAAGGGGAGGACGAGGACGAGAGCGCAGGCAAGGGCAAGGGTGAGGGCGAGAGCGAAGACGGGTGCGAGAGCGAGGGGAAAGGCGAAGGCGGGGGCAAAGGCTGGGACGAGAGAACGGCGATGATGAGAACGAGGGGGAGGACGAGTGTGAGGGCGAAGGCGAGGACGAAGGCGATGATGAGAGGGTGAAGGCGAGGACGAGAGTGAAAGGGAAGGCGAGGGGGAGGGCTTGGACGAAGAGGAGGGCGAAGGCGAGGGCGAGGGCGAGGGCGAGGGCGAGGGCGAGGGCGAGGGCGAGGGAAGTGAGGGCGAGGGCGAGGGCGAGGGCGAGGGCGAGGCGAGGGCGAGGGCGAGGGCGAGGGCAAGGGCAAGGGCGAGGGTGAGGGCGACGGCGAGGGCGAGGGCGAGGGCGAGGGCGAGGGCGCGGGCGAGGGCGAGGGCGAGGGCGAGGGCGAGGGCGAGGGCGAGGCGAGGGCGAGGGCGAGGGCGTGGGCGTGGGCGAGGGTGAGGACGAGGGCGAGGGCAAGGGTGAGGGCGAGGGTGACGGTGAGGGTGACGGCGAGGACACGAGGGCGAGTGCGCGAGGGCAAGGGCGTGGGCGTGGGCGTGGGCGTGGCGTGGGCGAGGGCAGGGGCGAGGGCGAGGGCGAGGGCGAGGGCGAGGGCGAGGGGGGTGATGGTGAGGGCGCAGGCGGAGGCATGGGCGAGGGCGAGGTTTGCTGCGGGGCGACTGGAGGGCGGGGATATGAGTGAAGGTGAGGGCTGGGATGAGAATAAAGGCGGGGGTGAGGACGTGGGCGGGGGGAGGGCAAGTGCAAGGGTGAAGGGCGAGCGCGGTGGTTCCTGTGTGAACTAGCCGTTCAGTCGCCTGCTGCGGTGCTGCCCTGCAGGAGCTTCGCGGACTCCCAGCGCATTATTAAGCGCGCGCGCTAGTCACTTGTTTTGTAGGAGCCGATTATTGGACACGTTGTTTTGCAGTTAACTGGGTCACTGGGATTGAGAGATTTTAAAAGCTGCTACTGAAAAATCAGTGATTTCGATACTGCTTTTAACTGCTTCATGTTTTTATTTGGATGAGGTTTATTAAAAAAAACTGCATTTGTTGGTCAGTAAAATGGTTGAAATGTTTAGTTTAATCACTATCTTCACATAAAAGACTAGTACTTTTGTGTTAAGGGAATTAAATCGATCTACATTAATGATATATTCCATTTGAACATTTTGTGGACGTCGTTATATGTTTAACTTCCAGGTTCAATTATTTTAATACAATTTTAGACTAAATATGAAAAATGAGTGAGGAATGTAATGTAATAAATAGACATTACATTCGTATTAGAAGTAGAAATACTCGTACATGAACATGTGTTAATTTTATTCAAATAGTATACTTTATATTAGAAACTGATTTGGACTGTAAGAGGCCCAGTCTCTAAATGTTCGAAATTCATTTGGGAATTTGTTACATTTCTAGCTAATACGATATTTTCGAAGAAGTAAGGTCACAGTTTATTTAGTTGGGATTAATGTTGCAATACTGTTTGTTTTCCTTCAGAACTTTCTTTCGTTTACCCTTTTTATCTCCAAAGATATTTTACATCTCAATGTTCTTCGCAATATTACATTTGCATCGAAAACGTGTTGAACAAATAAAGATGTTTCGAGAGGGAGAAATTTAACTTTGCCAATTTCCTCAAAAATATTTCGTCTGACGCTTTCTGAATTTCGTTGCTGTTATGAACGTCATTACGCTGACAAACAGCGAACAAGAGGCGCAATTGAAGCCCGTAAACCGATATTATATCCGAGGGTTACAACCAGGGGTGGATTTTGATGACCTACGACATCGCCAAAATGATCAATAAAATGCTCTTAAAACGCTTTAAAAATGTCCTAAATGCAAAGAAAAAACCTAAGAAATTGGATCAAAACCAGTTCAAATGAACAACTCAAACTGTTGTATGTATTGCTGATGTAATCGAGGTTTTTCCTTTCGTTCAAGTGAACTCAACTTGCAAACGTTTGGCTTGGACTGTTTTTACCACAACATCTCAGCCTTTAGTTATTCCGAAAGTGATCGAACCGATGATCACGCTGACAGGCATCACCCGAACCTTACATTCTTACAATGGCTGACCTTACAACTACAAAGCGAAGAAACTGAATAGATTGCTCACGAATTCTGTGGAGAATATTTGTTGCATCTCGTAAATATTATTTGAGTCACGTACCATTAAAATGACATTAAAATCAATGAAATCACCGAAAATGCTTTAAGAATTATGGAAAAAGGTAAAAAAAATAATTATTTATTTGTCGAAATCGACAAACTATGCACACACAAAAGTTACATAAAAATTGGTAATTTCCTTTTGTGATAACATAGGACAAAAGATAGCTAGTTCGAATACAGCCTGTGCCTAAAGAAGAATTCTAGCGGCCGGCTGCTCTAGTCAGTAGTTTTCCGGGTTTTCTTCGATCAACACCAAGCGAATGCCGGAGCAGTACCCTAAGAAAGGGGCCACGGACCTCAAATGATCTTCCTTTCTCTCCTTTTTCCTGTCCTCACCCCTTACCTACACACGCTTACACTTACATGCACCGCACTGCCACACATGCAGGGCGACCAGTCGGGAGTTTAGACTTAGTTCCGGCTGGGGCGGTGCCCCGCTGGTGGAAGATAGAGTCAGGAAATTCTCTCCGCTGAGTCACCATGCTGGTTGAGAGTGATAGCAACAGAAAATATGTTGACGTCACGAACATCACAAGGAAGGCGTTTGCACCTTCCGAAGAGGGGGTGCAGAAACAGTGGGGGGAAGAGGTGAGGTGATGGCACGCGTGCGACAATAGCGTTGCGCATGGCCGTGCAGCCGAGGGCGGTAGCGGCGGCGGAGGCAGCCGTTGACTGAGGTCCGTGCGGAGAGACTTTTCTGGTGCGCTGAACTTGGTAGGGGTTAACTCCGCAAGCCAACGTATAGGTCGGCGCTTGATCTCGTCATCCAGCGGAGGAAGATAAATGTCACCTCCAGCGATAAAACATGCACTTGGCTAATGGGATCAATGACCTTAGCAATTGCCGCGCCGGGAAAAAACCAATCAATCATTCAATCAATCAAGCATCTTCAACTATAACTCACTTGTTTCACTTGTTCTTAAGAGACGGAGGACTGTTAAATTCTTAATGAACGGCGTACCGGCTTAAATGGTTTAGGGTATCAATTGATGTCAGTGCATTGCCTCTGACCTGGTGGTTTTAAGGTTCGAGTCCCGACGGTGGCAGGGTTTACGACACTAACTCAATAGCTCGGTCGAGTTCAATCGCTGTCTGGAGGAGAACTCTAGAGGCTGGCTGCTCTGATCGGTAGTTTTGCTTACTTTCTCTTATCAACACCAGGCGCAGTACCGTAACAAACGGACAGATCGCCGGAGCAGTACCTTAACAAACGGACCGTACGCAATCTTTCCTTCCTCTCCCTTGACCTATCCTCACCCTTTACTTACACACTCTTCTACTTTTGCACTACACTACCATACATGCCGAAAGACCGTTGGGGAACTTGTAGCTTGACCCAGCCGGGGCAGTGTCCCCACTGGTGGGAGATACCTGGATGAGGAAAACTCCGCTAGCTGATGGTAGGTGAGCAGCACCACCTCTCGATGATAAACATGCGCTACGCTTACTGGACTAATCACCTTAGCTGTTGATGCGTCCGAAATCACCAATCAATCAAAAAAAAAATGGATGACGAACCTTAAGAGTGGCTTTTCGAGACTGACCAGGAGGTCCTAGGTTCGAGTCCTGACGGCGACAGGATTTTCGAGCTTTCCAGCTAGGTCGAATTCAGTCGCTGTCTGGAGGAGAATTCTAGCGGCCGAGTGCTCTGATCGGTAGTTTTCCGTTGTTTCTCCGATCAACACCAGGCGAATGCCGGAGCAGTATCCTAACAAACGGGCCACGGAGCGCGCGCGATCTGTCCTTCCCCTTCCTTGCCCTATCCTCTCCCCTTACACACACACGTACACTAACATGCACTACACTACCACATATCCCGGGAGACCGGTCGAGAGCTTAGAGCTTGTCCCGGCTGGGGCGGTGCCCCGCTGGTGGGAGTCTTGGTTAGGGGGAAACCCCACTAGCCGACGGTAGGTCGGCGCCGGATCTCCAGCAAGTGAAGGTCACCGCCATCTCCCGAGAAAAAAAGCATGCACTACACTAACGGGACTCATGACAAAAGCAGTTGACGCGCCCGGAAACACGAAGAAATCAATCAAAAAACTAATGGATGACGACCGTTAAGAGTGGCTTTTCGAGACTCTACATTGCGCAGCGCGAGGGCCAGTGGCAACGGGCGTGGGGCTGCTCCGCCCAGCAGCCGCAGTGCAGGGCGCCCGGCGCCTCCTCGCCAGGGGCCTCACGTGGCCTCCATTTGTATGAACCCAAGTGATTGAGGCCGCGCGGCGCGGCGCGGCGCGGCGCGCACGCCAGCCCCGGGATAGAGGGGCGGGGCGCCGTCGAGGGGCTGATTTCCGCAGAGGGAAAACACGCGGTTAAGGAATGGGCCAGGTGCGGTGATGGACGAGTGCTAACGCCAAAACCATCTGCATTCAAAATCGTTTTTCGACAGGGTTCTATTTCCAGTAGGAAGTGTTAAATTCTTTATTATATACTGGAGTTTAATTAAAGAAGCAAACAGCGTGTTTTTTTCTTCAATATATAGTTTCAAAATCATACGGAAAATATTGCACCGAAGAGAAAATTAGACTATTTTTTAAACTAAACAGGTTGATAAGCATATTTGCATCACGTATGTTCTTTTAACGTCATGAGCTTCGATATCCGTCTTTCACAATTTTCTCGGTGTTCTTCATTTTCTATTTAATTTTTAATTCTCTCCTAGTGGAATATATATTTTTTCTGAATTTACATCTCAATAAAAATGAAATACACATCTAGTGGAGTATGCGGTTCTGTAAAACGTTTTATCTGAAGAAACTTTATCTATATTCTTAATCGACAGTGGACAAATTATACGCTTTTTGCACAAATTTAACTATGTATTTTCTATTTCTACTAGGCAAAATATAATGTAACCGAATATTATGTGAAGAATACGGAAATCAAATAAAATTGCTCTCTAAATCAGAAAAGAACATCAATATATTTATAGGAAGCAGTACTTTTCTGAACATTTCATCAGAACAATTAGCTGAACAGAATGACTAAGATAAGGTCTCAAATTAAAGACTGTGGTCCATGAGCGTGCAGAAACTTCCTCAATCAGAAATACGTTATCTCTAAATATTATAATTTATTCCGAAAAAAGGAATTTTGAAATGCCAGTAAGCAGCCGGCCCGTTCTGTCCTGTTTCTCCATAGCCTCCCTTCTACCCCAGGGGTCCCGTGTCACTTGACAACGGAACCGGGACAGGGTGCTGTTCCTACGCATAGGTGGACAGGGCGAGTAGTAACGTCTTTGGTAGCTGGGGCTTGGGGTGGCGAAGCGAAGCACGGACTGTGGATTTGGCTCGTGAGTTGGCCCCTGAGCCAACAGGACAGATAGTCACAGAGGCGGATCCAGAAAGGAATTTAGGGGAAAGCAATTTTATTTCGGACTCCCCATTAAAATACTTGAAATATTTTTTAAAAATATTGTTAGCTTGAAAATAATAACGTACGGATGTTTTCATAATGGAAATACTGTTTTCGATGTGATGATATCTACATATGCTAATTTTTGTGAATAAACTGAGAAAAAACACAAAGCCTTGTTGGTTTGGGGAAGAATGGTCTTCCGCCCCCTAGATCAGACACAGAGCAGTGGTATGACTTCTCCGCTTATATAGAGATGCACACCATCTACGCTGCCGGGCAGGGCCGTATTCTTATTTCCGGTGAGTTTTCGAGCTGCACATAAGTGAACAATATTAGCGCCTAAACTGTACACAGATTTTCCAGAAAAAGTAATATTCCCAATAAAACTAGGTGTTGCCGCGGCTCCTCCTTGATATGGATCTGTTCATTTTGGGGTTTCTTTACCTGAATCTCTTGTACAATATATTAAAATACGATTTAGGATGGCCAGCTTCTTTAAAACTTTTGAATTTTCAAATATTAATGGCATGTATTTTTTGAGAGATTCGTTAGGACACGTAAACTGTGAACCACCTGGTCGATGTATGTTTGGTGAACTGGCCGTAGAAATCTATGTTCTCTATTTAATATACCACCTCACGCAAATATTTTACGAAATGGAACGATTTGTGATATAATTTGTGGGTCAACGAATTGATCACCAAATGAAGCAGCATGTCATTGACCGTCAAAACATGCAAAATAGTTCTAGTGTACGAAATGTTCGCATATGTTCAGCTAGTTTTAACTAAAATAATCTATTAAATAAAAGTGAGAGTATCTTTGTCACTATGTACCACAAAACGTAAGAACCACTGAAGCGTTTGCTCTCAAATTTGATTCGAATACTTTTGAGATGGCAAGAATAAACTAGTGGTACTACAACAGCACATACTTTATTGCTTTATTACTTAATTTGCAATTACCGGAAATTCAGAAACCATCGAAAATGAGACCTGTGCCATCCTTTAAGCATCCCTTGTTTTATTCCTTAAAAAACTGAAGAAAAAAATGGAGTGGTTTCTGAGAAAATCTGTTATTTTATAAATTGAATTAATTTCAAGCCGAAATTAGGCGATAACAACATAATTTAAAAAAAAAATACATGACCTTTATAAGAACTAATTTTTTAGAAGAGATTTTAAGGCAAAAATATCTATTTCTAACTATGCAGTTCTGAAATGTTGTCCTTTAGCAGTTCTCGAAAATAAAGAGAGTTTACCGAAAATGAGAACAGCACAATTTTTATTGACCTTTGATATATACAAAGAGAAAATTTAAAGAAAAGAATTGGAAGCGTTTTTCAAAAAATTATTGTTTTAAAAAAGTTTAAAAAATCCTCTATTTTTCACAAAATTACGCCAAAATTAGTCATTGTGTCGAAAAATTGTACTTGATGTTACTTCAAGTTCATATCGTTAAAGAACAGATTTCATTCAGGAAAAATCTCTATCTTCAATATTGTAGTTGCAGGAAGACGCTGAATAAAATTTTATATTCAGCGATTACAATTTTCGAAAACCATCCTTTACGCACCTCATGGAAAAGTTCAATAAAAAATGTGTAGCCATTTTTGAGAAAATTTTGAAAATGTAGAGGCTTCGTTTTAAGTAACATGCAAGATAAAAATATGTTTCAAACTCCGAGGGTCTTAAGTTCATTTAAACTGGGCCGGGAATATCAATTTTGGAGTAAATCGGCTGTATGTTTTAGGAACTATCTTTAACCATAGACGCACGGACAGAACGCACGGAGGGACAAATGGATGGACGGTCAGTAAAACGGACAGATGGACGGATGAACGGACTGACCGACAGACAGACGTATGCAAAGACGGGCGGACAGACAGACCGTTTTGCTGTCAATCGGTTTCTCGGCATCAAGAACTAGCAAAACTTGGATTCTGACTTCAGAAAGTATTAGACGAAGGAATTAACAATGTATTTGAATATGATTTAGGCACTTTTTCCTTACCAGGGCTCGACGATAAGAAGTTTTCTGTCGAAAATTCCCCGTTTCCCGGCGCACGGTTACAATACTTTCTCTTCTTAGGAAGAGCGAAAAAGTAAAATGAACCACATTTGATAGTAAACACAAAAATGAAATATTGGAAATATTGATTATGCAGAAAACAGTAGACAGTCGTTCGTTTGCAATGAAAGACTTCATACCAGACCGGAAATGTGTGTTTGATTTACTAGGTCTCACTATATTTGATCGTGATATGTTGCCTCAAAAGGTCTTCAGCGATGACACAATGCGCCGTTTCTATCCTGGTCCTGTTCTCGCCTGCTTCAGGCGCATCCACTCCGGAGCCGGGAGGTGCGAGGCTTCTGTGGGGCGTTGATTCCTTACGTCCGCCATATGCTAGGGACAGAGGCGGGGGCGGGGGAGGGGCGAGAGCGGAGCGGAGTAAGGGGCGTGTGCGTGGTGAGGGCGGGAGAGACGGGGCGAGGGCTTGGAGGAGCATGGCGAGGCGATGGGCGGGGAGGGCGAGGCGAGGGTGAAGAGAGACGGGGCGAGGGCGAGGGTGGGGCGGGACGGGGTGGGGCGGGACCGGGGTGGGGGCGGGGATGAGCGTGGCGAGGGCTGTGAAGGCGAGGCGATGGGCGGGGAGGGCGGGGCGAGGGTGGAGAGGGGCGGGGCGAGCGCGGGTGCGAGAGCAGGGCGGGGCGTGACCAGGATGGGGGTGGGGCGGGGGCGTGACCGGGGGTGAGGCGGGGCGGGAAAGGGCGTGAGCAAGGCCGGGACGGGGCGTGGGTGGGGCGGGGCGGGGCCCGCCGTGGGCGCATATTGCGTGGGTGGCGACGCGTGGCGTCCGCTTTGTGGCGGGGAGACCGGGGCCGACCGCGGAGGCGACCGCGGAATCCGAGGAACGCGCGGCGTGCGTGGCGAGGGGCGCGCGGGGGCGGTTGCGCCTTCGTTTCCGTCTTGTGACGTCTGATTCGCGGCGCCTGGCGTCTTCGGCGACGCCGAATTGCTCCGCAGCCCTCGCGCCCAATCAAGCATAAATAGCTGTTTGTAAAGGAAAGAGAATAAAGGTTTCGCATTGAAACGTTCGCGGCAAGGACACAATGAATCTTTAAAACAAGTAAAATGATGGAATAGTTCTAAAAAGAAGAAATAGCTGGAGATGACCAACTACTTTCAGGGTTTAAGTCGTCACTATAGCTTCACTCTGGAATAACGTATCAGGTCTACTCATTATTGATTCTGAGAACGTTTCTTTTATTTCCATCATTGGAATTTGGTACCGGAATGTTTACACTTCCAATAGTTTTCGCAGTATGTTTGTGCGCGTGAAAAGTAAAATTTAACTCTCCCTGAAAATTTCTCGAGTATCAACCTAGAATTTTTAATAACGTTTCCTTGAATTTAAAACGTCAGGCACTTGAAATAAAACTATAGAAATTTAAAATAAACGCCCACACTCTGCAAAAGATGTAATTTTTACATTTGTGAAGAAGTCAAAAGAAGGACTTGAGGCCTCAACTTCCTCTAAATGGATCGGAGAATACCAATTTTGGAGAACATCTGCTGAACGGTTTGGGCGCTAACGTTGACCACAGACTATGTTTTACGTCAATCTTTTTTCAAAACGATTGTAAGGGTGACAAACAATTTAAACCGGTTTCTGAGAGACTTGTTTTTAATTTTTTTTATTATTGCTTAAAATTCCGCGAAAACTAATAAAACCTTCAAAACAATAAACACGGCAGTAACTACAGAAGGATTTGTGGAGATCAAATTTTATTTATGAAAAAACTATCTTCAATATTGTAGTTGTGGAAATCTACAAAAATATTCAAACTTTTATAGGTTTATAAAATTTAGAGTTACAATGAAAATCGGACCTGTAGCATCGTTAATGGAATTTTACTCTATACCTACAATAAATTTAAAGAAAGAAAATGGTAAATTTTTTGATATCGATTACAGAGAAATTAAAAGTAAACCATAGCCTAAATTGACATTTTTTCTAAATATTGTTTATTTTTACATTGTATCAAAAGTTTGTAATTA